>JAMCCL010000165.1:0-62808 GCA_024516035.1 Bactericera cockerelli
ATTTATATCTTTTATATACAGTGAACATGGTAACAAGTTAGAAATAAATATAAACAAAGCCTGATCAAGGGTGGTGATAATGCTTTCAGCATTCTCTTCAATTTTGTCTCAACTCGGTAAGATATTTCGTCGCTTAAGAAGTAGTACCTCGATGTCAAGCCAGACAAACAACTTCAATCTTTTGAATTTATCTCTCTCTTTCTCTTTCATTTTAAATTAACATCTGATAAAATTATAGAAGTTATAAAGAGGAATCGCTAGATATAACAGCACTGTCCTGCCTTAGTTGAGTTTATATTTTACTATGGGTAAACAGCTAGTATATTAATTATTATACATCATAATAAAATTATTGTTGACCAAGAAAAGAGCCTGATGAGCCTGATCTGCATTCCATTCCAGGTCTCTCAGCTAGCGTGGATGCACCTATAGCGGGAACTCTTCTGGCGATAGAACACACCACGAACAACTACAGCAAAGAAGGAATCGCTTTCATCTTTGTCTCTTCCTGCGTCGCCAAGTTGTTCTCACATATTTTTATGCACCATTTTAACTTAGTACTTTTGGACAAAGACTCGATGGATCTGAGACGTGACACTTTCTACGGAGATCTCAGTGATGATCAAATCACATATTGGAGGTAACGTAGACGGATATTTTATTATTTTTTCATGCATAGATACACACCCAAGAATACTATTGTATTAACGTGTATGATAAGGTGTACCTACCTACAATATGATGCTAAAATATACATACCTAAATATAACACACTCGTAATTTAGTAAATAGATAAAAATTAAGATTAACATAATATTCTTAGGTACTACTAGAGGAAATAGGCTAGTATTAGTAATGTTCATGTCTTTTTGTAGATATTTTGAAAGAATTCAAGGTGCACTAAAAATAAAGAAAGAACAAAGGTGACATTGAGTCGTATTCAAAAAACAAAAGGAGAAGCTTTGCAAAGTTCGCAGAAATTCATATTGTTTTGAAGGAATATGCTTTTCCTTTAAATCAAAAAGCAAATTAAATAATTTCCCTTTTTTAGCAGTAAATAGTACCTACATCGATGTTCATAAACTTTTCTTTTTATTAAAAGAAATAATTTCAAAAATCTGGTGTCGGATCAGTAATCAGTAGGAGACTCAACGTTGGAGTAAAGTCGAATCCTCTCGTACATTTTTCAATTTCTTTCTTTTCCATCAGGATTGCTAATCGAAGGCATGTAAAATATTATGAACCCCGTTTGCCAACTCTTTCTGCCAATTGTGATTTCAAGTTTTAGGCACTCTACTTTTTTTTGAAGAAAACTATTTACTGTGGATTATTGAACATTTTTTAGGTGAAAGTGACTAAACACGGGGAGGTGTGAATATGAACCAAACAAAAAATTATTTTTTAGCCATTAAACAGCAGCAACTGTTGACACTTGTATGCTTCCTCTCTGATGCGCGAGAAAAGAAACAATACTTCCTTTTAGGTGCTGGTTCAGCACAATCTCACCGAAAGGTATCTCTTACAAACAATTGCAAACAAACTTTGAAGATTTCTTTGTCTGCTCTGGGATTCGAATACTTGACATTCCGCATGGCAAGCGAGTATCATACCATTAAACTAATAGTACGCTACACATGGCGCAGTTTGCTTATGAAGAAAAAGACATTATTTCCCCACCTTTTGCTTTTTCCACAAGCAAATGCTTGTTTTAAATTGCTACGACCCAAGATTTTTTTTAAATCATTTAATTTTAATCACATTTAATCACCTCTAACATGTTAATTTCACAGACAACCAGATCAACACAAAAATCAGTCCTACTTACTTTACCGCCCAATAAAGCCCGCTAAGGATTTCAATTCAAACATCCTTCGCTGGCTTACAACAATATATTTTTTATTTTATATTACAGAATACATATTGTAATTTTCTTCAATTGAAATTATTTTTACTTTGCAGTTTCGAGATTTTGGTCTATGTACTAATTGGTACTCTCGGCGGAGTTCTGGGCTCTCTCTGGAAATATCTCTCCCTGCGTGCTTATGACCTACATCAATATTACTGCCAAAGGAACAATGTATTCCTCTTATCGGAAGCTATTGTGTACGCTGTCATTGTGGCAGTTTTCCAAATGAGCCTGCTCTACTTCATCTCAGATCCTTGCATGAGCCTGAAAAATATCAAAAACGAGTACTGTGGGAACGTGACTAACCAGGAGAAGTACTTCGTGATGCCCAGTATTTACTGTGCTAATCACACCATGCCACAGGCAGGCATTGTCATCATTTCCCCACACCACATCATCTTGTTCATGGTTTATGCACTACCCGGTACAATCTCGGTGCAGCTCCTTATAGTTTCCTTGGTATGTTTATACATATTAAGTTTACTTTGTGTCAGCCTCAGAGTTGCCACTGGTGTGTTCATCTCGCAAGCCATTATTGGATCACTGTGGGGCCGTCTGGTTGGTGAGTTACTCTACTCTTTCGCAAAAAAGAACTGGAGTGACCCAGCCAAATTTGCTATACTCGGCGCCGCAGCACAGATAACCGGTGTGTTTCACTACGCTCTGGTAACAGTTGCTCTTTTAGTGGAGACAACGGGTAGTTATCAAGCGCTGTCCATCCCACTGTTGATGACAACAGTGACTGCACGCTGTATTGCGTACTTTCTCAACAACTACAACTACTATCAGATGATTTTCAAATACCAAGGCGTTCCCTTCCTCTCCCCAACCATCCCGTGGGGCAATGTCACTCCTGTGACGCAGATCATGAACAAGCCAATCATCTCTCTTTCCCGTAGTGTAACAGTGAGAAGAATAATGGAGGTCCTGGACCAGAACAAGGGGAAATACCCTATCCTATCGTCGAGGGGAATTCTTCTGGGGGACATTTCTCGAAGCTATCTTTGTTCTATGCTTTTACACAAGATCTACGATTTCAAACAACCACTGAGAAGAGAAGAATTCACGTCCGTTTTTTACGCTCTCTGCCGTATAGACTGCACTATGGAATACTATGAGGAAGCCATGAAAACCCTTCATGACACTCTCAGAGATCCCGAGGATTATGAAAAAGTCATCTTGCTCAGACCCTTCATGAATCAGAATTTCATTGAGGTGTCCGTCGAAACCAACTTGGCATCTGTCTATACGATCTTCAGACAAACAGGAGTGCACAGCTTGTATGTGGAGGAGGAAGGAAAGGTGTTGGGCATTGTAACAAGAAAAGATATCATTAATAATGACTATAATGAGAGATTCATGCAATATCTAAATAAAGAGAGATAGTTCTAAGAATGCCTTTACAAAACTTATCCATTCCACCACTCTACTGACAATAAACGTAACCTATGTACTTTTTTATGTAAAATTTAAATGGACATTTTTCAAGAAAAATATTATGAAATCTCAAATTTTGAAATATAAACAAAATCAGGAACCGAGGTAAAGTTTCTTTATTCTTCATTTTCCATTAACTTTTAGTGTTTGTCCACAATAATACGACAGGTTTCTACCATTACAGGAAAAACTTAAGAAAGGAAGAGGAAAATTAAAATGGTTTGGTCCTGAGAATTATTTCTACACTATTAACTAAACTTATCATGTGTCTCCCTATTTTTTTTTTCTCTCTCTCTCTCTTTCTCTTCGCTTTTTCTGTTTGTTCAATGCGACATTCCACTGTGTCCCTGTGTAACTGATCTTATGATTGCATTCCATCCCCTCCAATAATTTTCTTTGCATCCCCATCCAAGTCAAATCGACAGCTATGAAATAACATCATATTTTCAAGGTTCCCATTAACACGTTCGTTACCAAGCCAATTTTTTCAAGTTTTACGTAGGGACCGGGCGGTAAAGTCGCTGTTGCAATGTTGCATCCTGGGGACCAAAATTTTTTTGTTGTTGCATATTTGGCATCGTATTTGTACAAGAATCGATCCTATATCTGTTCTAATACTAACAACCTACCTCAAAAAGGCCATATATGGATGTCCGGTCCCTCGTTAAAATTTTGATAACAGCCACATGTGTGTTTTCGGTCCCAGAGAAAAACACAAAAACATCCACATATGGCCGTTCGGTAACGAACGTGTTAAGAAGATGTTCTTTGAATACATTTTTTTTTGTTGTATTCATGGTAAGTGATGTCTGTTGTTTTATTATTTGAAAAAGACTTATACCTATGTATGTTTAACAGTGCCGGATTACCCATATGGCGGATTTGGCAGATGCCAAGGGCCCCGCGCTTTAGGGGGCCCCGCGCTTGAGCAGCTTACACTAGATATTATGAGTTTTTTAAAAACCTTACACTTGGTATTATGGGTTTTTTAAAAGCTTACACTAGATACTTTTGGATAATGCATGAGAAGAAGAAGAAATAAAAGTGAAAAAAACACACAGTCACAGCAAAGTACTTAAATTGAAAGAAAAGTGCGGGGCTCCCTATTATTATCTATTCCATAAATAAACAATGATCAACCACATAGACATTAGCGGATTACCTACCAATATGTCGGATTTAGTAGATGCCAAGTGCCAAGTTCCCGCGATTTTGGGGGCCCCGAATTTGGGCAGCTTACATAAATTATAAGTGTTTTTGAATGACCTTTAACTCGGTGTTTCTGGATTTTAATATTAAATAAAATCACAGCCATATGAGTAAAATACTAAAAGAAAAACCACGGGGTCCCCCTTAAAATCGACCACATATATGAAAAGAGGTAGATCTCTATACATATATTGCCTGCAGCTCTTTATATAATATAATTACTCGTATTTAAAAAGAATAATATTATAGTCGCGTGCGGCGCTTTTAATGATTTTTCAATATATATTTTTGTATCTATTTTTCGAGTACTTTACCCCATAACTTTGCAAAAATTTCGCCTGCGGCGCCGTCAAATTTACTTATCTTAATGATTTGGTTTATTTTTCAAGACATGCAATTCTAGTACCATTCAAAGATAAAAAATCTTTGGGCATTTTCGAAGCGCCTTTTGATTGTTTGGAATTAATTTGGAAAGTTACCTTTAAAAAAAGTAGCATTCAATACTAGCGATAAAATCTTCATAGTAATCGATGATCTACTTTCTACACATCTTACCTAATGACATCTTTCTACACATATTCTTTTTATAATACATATTTAGATATTTCTACTAGGTATTATTTGGAAAAAATGTTGCCTTCGGTGTTATAAACGTCGTTTTGGATACTATTATGGATTGGTGCTCAGGACACTTGGCTTCGATTTCAAGCTTCTAAAAATAGTATTTTAGAAGAAAAAAACTCAGTACAATTTTGGGGCCCCGCGCCTTGAAATTGCCAAGGGCCCCGCGCAGCCTTAATCCGGCACTGATTGTTTAATAAATACAATTATTATCTCTATTATTTATACTAACTATGTGGGAAAGAGAATACAAGATTTTGACCAAAGGTGAGATAGAGTGACCAAGTTGTAGAAGACCTATAAAGAGAAAAGAGGAATCAATATTTTTTAGTAGAAAAATTTGGAAGGAAAGAATTCACGGAACAAATGCCGACTCCAATAAGGGTTGGGAAAATGCAAAGTAAAAGAAGATCTCTATAATACTCTATATACAGGGTGGCCCTGGAGGTATGCTCACAAGAAATAATTTCGTCCCTGTTTGAAATATTAGTTAGAGGACACTTGTGACTTCGTACATAGTCGTGGTTATAAAAATGATATTTTTTTTTATTGTTATTGTTAACTTTCGATTTCAGAATTAGAACCGCCGCTTTTTGTTTCATAATCTTATTCTCCTTAAAATTCTACGAGTACATAATTTTGAATATTCATAAGTTGCGTTCCGGTGGTAAACATTCTAAAATCGACCGTCTCAACTAAAAGCCCATGTGTGACATATCAAATCGTATTGCTTTTCCATGCTGAAGAATGATTATAGTATCAAAGGTTTTTGAATTTAGATTTACAAACCATGTTTTGCAAAATCAAGATTTCTCGAAATGTGCAAAGTGATTGAACACGTCAAAATAAAACTATAAAGTATCATATTGCATTGTTTCTCCACGCTCAATAGCATGGTATCAATGGGTTTCTTCGCCTTCAAATTACCAAGTTTTGCCAAATCATGCTCATTTGCGAGATAGTGAATTCACAAGACATAGTTATATGAAAATCTGAAAATTCGGACTACTTGTGAAAATATACTCGAAGATATTAAAATACTCTTGATGGTACGAGTACTTATATCTCCAATGAGATATACCAGAGAGGAAACAATGTGCAACTGCATTACTACGAACTGCACTCTACACATTTCATGTTTCATACCGAAAAAGGGAAAAATAATAAAACTCGTCTTCCCTAGACAATAAATTAGGGGGTGAGAAGGGGAAAAATTGTCGTGACGCATTTCTTCCTCTTGGTTTGCTGGGGAGGAGAAGACACAACACCCTCTACTAGAACGGTGATACAGATACAACCTGTGTTAAGTCTCATAAAGGTTTGAAAGTTGGTTTTTAACTTCAAAATCACCACGATCGCTATCTATATTCTACATAATATTATAATCATAATCAGTTTTCCTCACGAAGTTTGAGTGTATCATAATAAATTGTATTTTTTTCTTTTCCCTTGGTCTAAGTCCTAATGTCGCTTACAACTGCATTTGGTCTATATAGACATATTTATCACGACGGGGGGTTTAACCCTAAATTCTCGAGAAACTTACAAACAGCTACCCAAATTAACCTCACCGCGCCTCAGTTGGGCCAGGAATAGAATTTGAAGGGTTACCCATACACTGAACACGGAAGGAGCCCAGAACACTTGTTCTGGCTGTCCAAAGGGTTCAATACCCATATCAATACTTCCACTACCATGACATTACTAGAGGACACGAAAAGGAAGTAGTTTACCTCGCATAAAACATTCAGAAACTATAAATTCCAAACCCGTCCAGATCAAACCTAGGTGACCTACATCAAACCGAGTAATAAGATTTAAATGCACCGGTTCTCGTAGGATCACCGAAGCTAACCAACGCAACGTCCAGCGATGTGAAGACTTCGTGATGCTGGCATTGCTCTACCCAGGCTGGCTGAGATGAATACGGGAAGCAGGTTTGTGAGTTTCCTGCGAATGGAGGGTATCCCCGTCGCGATATGACCATGCAGTTGAAAGCGACGTTAATTAAACCCTAATTTAAAAAAAAAAAAAATTGAAATTAACTCATATCAATCAATTTTATGATACCTACAATTCTGTATAATATCCAAACATCAGTGCTAAATTATTTGCAGGTAGGTATTGTATTGTTGTAAGTTTTATATTATATTATGTATAGGTATGTAGATATGGTAAAAACGAGCAGATGATGAAATCATTGAACCATCAATGAATGAAATAATATTTGCTGATTTAAGTTCTATTATAATTGTTTTAAAGTAAAACGTCTTATTTGAGCAAATAAAGAGTTTAAATTTATTGCTGAAGGAACTTGAGCGGAAGTCAGCATTTAGATTTAAATAATTCAGGCGCTGAATAAGGAATTATGTACACTGAAAAAAATTTTAGGTTCGTTTTTACTAAACAGTTTTGTAAAGGATTTTTAATCAAAAATTTCGTTAAAATAACAAGAAATTGATTAATCCCACTAATAGTCATTTGAGATTTTACTTGGGCGTTCGTAAGAATAATCAATCAATTCTTGTAAATCGTCTGATCGTAAAACCAACTAACGTGTTAATTACCGTAATCAGAACAGTAGTTATGCTTACCAAGTTCTGTTTTGCTGGATCTATTACCAATATATTGGTAAGATTTACAAAAAGTTTGGTTAAATCTAATAAAATTATTCTGTTAAAAATACCACCTGATTAGTACATGTCTGATAATTAACAAACAAAAATCGTTACTCTTACCAGATTTATATATGATAAAATACACAAAACAGTATTCGTTGGTTTAACAAGATTTTATCTAAAATTACAAAACATGTTTGTTAAATGAACCATACGGTTTCATATTTCTGACAGACTTGTTTAGCTAAGTTTACTAAACTTTTTTGTAAAACTCGGTCGTTATGAAAATCATTTGTAGTCCCAACGAAAGTTTTGTTAATCACCCCTAGTCAATGACGGTTACAAGACTCTTTGATTAGATTTACTAAACAGAATTGTAGATTGAACAAAATTCTTGCTAAAACACGTGTGTCGAGAGACGAGAGAGACAAAAGATCTACAACAATTAATAGATACCGAAATCAATTTCAGATTCAGTTGTTTTATGTTGATTGATGGTCCTGTGATTATTACGTCATATCTTTTTAAAATAGTATAGTTGTTTTTTTTTTTTCAAAATCAAATTGATTTATTTATTTAAATATTAACGTCCACTGAAGAACGTTAATTTCTAAATACACAGTTAATATTATAATAATGTCATGTTTGGGTTTATTCGTAGATGTTTTGTGTGGTTTGGGTTCATAGGTATTGTGAAAGTTTAGTTATTGGGTGTTTTGTGTAAGTCTGGATTTGGTTGATAGGTGGTGTGAGATTTTGGTTATTTGATGTGTTGTCTAAGTCTGTGTTTGTTTGTTATGTGAATGTGGTTGATGTGTACTTAGTGTGTTGTGTAAGTGAGCCGTGTGAATTTGTGTGGTTGGTGATTCTTTTTTAGGTATTTATTTAATGCAAGTATTTCATCATTTAAAACTTTAATTGTATGTATTTTAAATGTCTCTTAATGTATTTTAAATGTTTTCAACAAATTAATCTGTATTTTTAAATAAAAGCGTTGCATACATGCATATTTTTAAATTATTTCAATTATATTTTGAATTATTTTCTCATAATAACTTAGTTACTGAAATTGTTGTAAAAGTTTACTTCAGGCGTTTCTGAAGTTCACTATGATTTTCAGTGAAGTTTACTGAGGTTATCAGTGAAGATTACTGAGGTTATCAGTGAAGTTTACTGAAACTATCATTAAAATTTACTAGTATTGTTCGTAAGGTTTACTAGACGAGTCAATAGTGTTCAGTAGATTTAACCAATCCCTGGCGTAAGCAATAACAAGTCTGGTTGTTAAATCAACTATTACTATGTTTAAAATTACAAAACACTATCATAAGCCATACTGAGTCGATTGAATGGACTAATGAAGTATTTTGTAAACTTTACTAAACAGTATTGTAAATTCAACAAATTGAAAGAAACAACCTTAATAAACATAACAAGATGATTCGTAAGCATTATGAATGCATGCTTGAGATCTTACTAAATACTTTAGTAAAGACAATGGAATTTTTCTTGTCAAAAATACAATGATGAGTTTAGTAAAAGTAACTAAACATAAATTTGTTGGATGAACGAAAGATATCATTATCTTTACTAAATAGAGTTTACGAAATTTGATTTGTAATCTTAACAAAACGTTTTGCTGTCACTAAATCAACCCTAAGACTTGTGAAATTTACTAAAGTTTTAGTAAGCCCTACAATAAATTTTTTTCAGTGTAGGGAACATTATTATTATTACTTATTACTATTCATTTATTTATTAAAAAGAGAAAGTAATATTTCAGGATCAATTTGTATTGATTTTGAAGTTTGTGTTAGTTCTAAAAGTTGCCTACATTTCAGTCCCAAAGAATGAATCAGGATTAGATTGAATAATTTTACACTATCCCTTAACACGCCCTACGGTAGGAAATTCTACCGATCACAGGATTTTTTCTGCTCTGTACTTGGTGGTCCTCTCATACCTCGTGAGGAAAAATTAGTAGCTGCTGCTGCTTTAGTGTGTGCAATTGAGCATCGACCAATGGCGGTATTCTGGGCAAAAATAAGACATTGCGATATTGAAGATACGGAAAAGTCCTATAATTTTTCGCTGCCCTGTAATACGAGTATAATAACACAAATAAATACATTTATTTTATTTATAACACCTACATGTTTTATTTACATTACATGTTGTAGTAACGAGACCATTATTTTGATGTGGTTGCCAGATATGTTTTCATCAATCACCGACATCACCCTGATCTTCACCCAGCCCTGACGATGCAGTGAAGTCAGCAGATAATTTTCAATCTCCTCGCATATTTCATTGTAGACACAATTAAAAACAATGTTCCTGTGCGCATCGATGGATTCCTTGTTCCTGTGAAGAAAGTTTTGAAAAAAAACGGCTATCTAAAACTTTTCGGGCGAAATGTGTTCTTGAAATAGAGTTCTAATAGGTGATTAAAAATTGTAGGTATTTCTGATATTTGTAAGTTGTAAGCAGTTAAATTTGATATTTTATCACTGTGAACTAAGATATTTATATTAGACTACAAAAAAAAACTAAATTTACAAATTGACTGGAATAGTTACTGTGTTGAAATCTTTAACTATCTACCTGTGTTAGTTATGCCATCTGGATGTAGGTAGGTAGCTTCATGGACTCAATATGAGTAAGTATAGCTACCCTGGGGCAGGTATAAAGCGAATGACTTAGAGCATTCTAGACATTTGATATCTGTTATGTTCAATGTATTAATTAATGTAGACACAAAGAAAAGGAGTGAAAGAGAAGATAGGAAGAAAAGGGAGGAGAGAAACAATATGGATATTTAAAGGGAAAAAAAGGTCAAAGACACAGAGTAAGCGAAGTAGTGAGGTTTATAAATTAAAAATAAAATTTTGTGAGCAGTACTCGACTTGGTATTATTTAAATTTATAGAAAAAAAAACAGATAACGGAAAATTGAAAAAATTACAGAACACAATGCGAATGTTGAACTAGTTACATTAGCCGCAGAGGCTTGAGCGCTTGTCGGAAAATTTCAAAAATGAAAATATCTTTTCAATATCACTAAAATTCAATGAAAAATGTTGAGGTATTTTACTGTTCATGCGAGTTTTCAACTTATTTCGTTTTCGAGGTATAGGTACCTATAAGCGAAATTTTATCGCTCAACGACTTAACCTTCTTGAGATATTTTGAGCACACACATACTTACGAAGAGACCTTTTTTATTAACAAAATAAACTTTTATTTTGAACTGCTCTAAACAAAGAGTTTCCAACTGACACATTATACAATTCAAACATTCTTGTCATTAGTTCTTTAAACATTTCAGGTAGAATGAAATTTTTAAGGATGAAATTATTTCAGCAGCATCTTTGGGGAATATTGATCTTGTTCATTGATATTGATCTTTTCTGAAATGAAGTTCAACTTCAAAAAAAAAAACGTGACCGATTTCTTTTCTTTTTCTAGAGTGTATACCTCAAGAAAAACTACCGTTGAAAACTATCCAAAAAGTTTGAGCCAATGAAGGTGGTGATTGATATCTTGTTTGCGTCCAAGTTACATTGGTACTAAACATTTTTTTTATATTATTATTAAACCCCGTTTTCTGAGTTCCTCATTTTGTATGTTTTAACTGACAACTATCTTAACTTGGCCAGTTATACAGGGTGTCCCGTATACAGATGCAAATATTTTGAGGGTAGGTTCAGCCCACCGCGGACTATCATATGAGCGAAACTTGCAGTGGGGCATTTTGCTTCGTTAAAGAGTTATGGCCAAATCCCTGTTTTTCCCACAGGTCTAGAGGTCACTTAGATCGATGCACGTTTTTAAAGAAATGGTAGCCAGTAAGTAATTTTTGACTTCATGTATGGATAGTCATGCATATTTCCCTTGAAATGCAGTTGGTTGCATGAAAAAATATTGAAAGACCAGAGAGATATTTAATCATAAGTTCAATACTTTTCTAAAATTCGATTTTTCCCTGTTTTCCTTTTCGTGAATTTAGAGTACTTCTACAATTGCAATTCTGCGTATCACTAGGTAAAAAAATACCCTTTGCTATTTTGTTTCAATAAATACAAAGTTCTTTCAGACGCGTGAAGGAACGAATGAGATACGCCTTATCAAACGGCACCAGAAGGAGAGAAACACATCTTTCAAATTTTGAATCTGGGCGCTATTGCATTTTGAAGAACACTCGATGCCTGAAGCGGTCTGTGTGACTATTTTTGTGCCAACTGCGAGTTATAAATGAAAATTTTCTGAATACAATTAGTTCTATTAAGCAACTATATCAATCAAATCTAATAGTTAAAATAACAAGGCGATCAATTTGTTCGGTGGAAGAGAAAGCCACAAGCTTTAAACCTCGCCCTTGGTTCGCTACATATTCTTTTGGATTCTTTTCATTTCATGTCCTGTGTTGCAGAATGTATCATGTTTGTAGTTTATCAATAAACTACAAACATGTATCACTGTATCATCACCCTTGATCAGTCTTTGTTTATATTTATTTCACAAATTGTTACCATGTTCATTGTAAAAAAAAAAAAAAAAAAAAAATGTAAATAAAGCTTGGTCCAATTGTTTATAAAATAAAAATAAAGTATTAATAATAATAGTAACCTTAAGGTTGGATGTTTTGATATCATGATTGTGATAAACACAAAATGATAGGTATTTTTAATTTTACTTCGAAAAATAAAATCATAATTTTTGTTGGTAGCGCAGAGTCTTTCTCCATGTGTATTCTTTTTCCATAATTACACCACTGGTTGCTGCTTTCGTTGCAGCCTCTCTCATTTTTCCTCATGATAACCCTGTGATTCCGTAACCCCATTCACATAAAAGTTCACACCGACCGACCACTGTGAATGATCAATTTCCCTCTGTTAAACATCCCAGAGCAGTGTATTTATACCTCAAATTACGCGCCAATTCTGTTAAAATTCAGCCAACTTTGAATTTTCCATCATGATTCAGAAGTGTTTTTTGAGCTTTGTGTGTACTGCGTTCCATGATTTTTAAGTAATATAAATGAGCTTTCTTTTTTATAAAACTTAACATAATAGGGTATTTTTTTAACTAGTGATACGCAGAATTGCAATTGTAGAAGTACTCTAAATTCACGAAAGGGAAAACAGGGAAAAATCAAATTTTAGAAAAGTATTGAACTTATGATTAAATATCTCTCTGGTCTTTCAATATTTTTTCATGCAACCAACTGCATTTCAAGGGAAATATGCATGACTATCCATACATGAAGTCAAAAATTACTTACTGGCTATCATTTCTTTAAAAACGTGCATCGATCCAAGTGACCTCTAGACCTGTGGGAAAAACAGGGATTTGGCCATAACTCTTTAACGAAGCAAAATGCCCCACTGCAAGTTTCGCTCATATGATAGTCCACGGTGGGCTGAACCTACCCTCAAAATATTTGCATCTGTATACGGGACACCCTGTATAGCGGTTGACTAGAATATTACGACAAAATGTATAATATATGAATGCCAATGTAACCACCAAAAGGAGCTTTCTACTATCACTTGGAGGACAGGGAGGGTTGGAGAAGAGAATATAAGGAAAGCAAGGGATATCAGTGTGAGGAAAGAGGAAAATAGAGAAGAGAGGAGGTAAGGAAAATATGGAGGTAGAGAGGCAAAAGTGTTTGAGTAAAAGGGAGAAAAAGATAGGAAAAGGGATTGAAAATGGGAACATTGAAAGAGAGAGAGAGTAAAATAGAGCAAGGGAAATTGGTGAGAGAGAGAGAGAGAGAGAAAGAGTTAGAAACCTCACATGAGAAAGAGTGGAAAGACTAAATTGAAAGTTTGCATAAAAAATTTCATCACAACATCCGGGAGTACCTTTTTTTGCATAATAATGATAACCATAAATCTGTTTAAATCAATATTACTGGCTCGATTCATGGGAAGAGTAATAGCTACAACAATAGTTATTTTAGTAGGTCGTCCTTAGGAAAAATAACTTTTAATAATAAACCTAGATCCTTTTAGTTTTTGCAAAATAAGGTAACGTTTGATTGAATGTAACGCTATTTCAATTAAGGGAGTTAGACTCAAAATTTTACGCGCATGTGCAAAAAGTGCGTCTCCGTCGATTAACGTCACAGTTAATTGAATTTAACGTGACACTAATTTTGCGTGCATAAACTGTCTATTTAAATTATGACTGCCCGTGTAGGATTTTATGGTGTCTTATCTCTAATATGTAGTTTATATAATGCATTATTTTTTTATTTAGTAATGTGCTTTGATTATTATTTACTATTTTATTATGAATTAGGTGGACGTGCTATTTAAAATAAAAATTTGACATTTAAAAGAGTTGTTATTATTCCGTTTCCTATCAATTTTGGTTCGGTACCATTCATAAAATTGATGAATCCTCTCTAGGACAGTTCAAAAACTAAATTAATGAAGAAAAAAAAAAAAAAGATTTGACAGTAAGATTTAAAGGGTAAAGTCATTTAATCTAGTGCAGATTTGACTGGTTGTCTTGGCTGATGTCTGACGGCAGTACCTGTAGTTACTCATTGTCACTTCCCCAGCCACGTGTAAGCGTTGTTTTTCAATTCTGTCCTTTTGGGAATCCGACTTATTGGCTTAACTATTTTTTGCTTTGCCTTACAATTGGAAGTATCAAATTAAGCATCCAGAACCGAATATCTATTCTTCTCCAAATCTACTATCGAATCCAGTGAGGATAGTACTTGGAAAGCTCCACTGGGTGATTCAAAATTACCGCTCGAGCGCACATCCACATAATTTTTTCAGGGATTCATTAAAATGAATCCACATAAGCTCTATCTCCGGCGCACTCTCTTTCATTATTCAAAGAGTACTTTTGTTTTACCCGCCGCCGCCGCTTTTACTCCATTTTATCTCTCTCTCTCTCTCTCCCTTCATACCGAACTATTTATCCTTTGTTAAAAAAGATTGGGTAAGTAGGACATAAAGAGAGAGACGTGGAGAGGTCTAATGACAATTAAAAATAATTTTACCTTTTTTGAACGAGGCTGAATGACCCCTCCTCACCCTCCTCCTCCTCCTCCATGATTTCAGGGGAGACAAGTGGTGTCGGGACTGCCAGGTCAAGCATGGAGGGAAAACCTGCAAACTGATGGGAAAGACAGAGAAAGCGAGGCTTTAGTGACCCGGGGGGGGGGGGGGGGGGGGGGGGCTGGGCACCTCAAATGAGGATATAATTGTTCTACTTAAGCACAAAGTGTACAAGATGTGGCCAAAGTCAAAGCTGCTAACTCATTTTGAATGGATTGTTGATCGTCCAGGCTCCAAGCTTCCTGACGAGGGCATTTTTCCATTTTGAAGTACAACACTTGGGTTATTTTTGAAAATATAAAAATAATGGTAGGCTCATAAAAAAATATGGCATTTTTTTTCACTTACTACAACGCTATCAGCTGTCACACGGTTATCTACAGGGCTAAGAGGGAGAGGATTTTAAAGGCTAAACAATCTAGCTATAAAATAGTGTTGTATAACGCCTAAAGGAGAAATGCGTGTTTGAAAACACCCAATACTCCAATATAAATAGAAAGAAGTGTTTGGTGATTTTTCTCAACCAGATAGGTGTTTTCCATCAAACACTTAACTGAGAAAAACAGAATATTTGAATTTGAATTACTTACACAAGAGTAGAAGATTGCGGAAAGAAACGTGTCTCTAAAGTTTTCTTTCTGTAAATGATGCGCGCAATCGGTATGTAAAACATTATTCTAAGAAAAAATAGAATTGAAAAAGCAATTTTATTCTCTTCCGGAAGTGCATTGCGTTCTACATGCAAAGTCGGGACCTCGACCAAAATACCACGAGAACATCAAGTTGCATTTTCGCATTGAAATACCTGACTATCAAATGAACACAGTTTGATGATAGCATTAAGTTCATTCGTGGTAACAGATTAGTCATAATTTTATTCCTTGAATTTGAGGTAAGAAAAATTGAGTTTTCTGCATAAAATGTTTTCTTTTCTTCCACAATACAATACTTATTATTATGACTTTCCACTTTTCTCCATCATTGAAGTAAACCAATTATCTACAAATGAACATATAATACTAGAGACACAATTAGGTAAAGTGAAAACTGCTTTGAAAATGTTGAAGGCCTACTTAACCGGAAACATACCGCAATAAATCTGAATAGTACCTATACATAATTATTAATGATTTTTTCATGTCTTAATCAACAAGAGACAAAATTTCATTAAATTAGGGCTGATTTTAACTGAGAATTTTTAATACTTCTGTGGAATTAGGTCCAAATTTTTGGATTTGGTATTGTTTTTAACGTTTAAATGTAACAACTGACTTGAA
Organism: Bactericera cockerelli; assembly: GCA_024516035.1. Lineage (NCBI taxonomy): Eukaryota > Metazoa > Arthropoda > Insecta > Hemiptera > Triozidae > Bactericera > Bactericera cockerelli. The sequence goes on from JAMCCL010000165.1 coordinate 16,153, forward strand.
TTTGTGAAAAGGATTCTCTTTATTGGTTTCACCTTTATTTTTTCTTAAGTATGAGATTAATGTTTAGAGTGTAAATAAACAAATGTACGTAGGTGTATGAAAAATAGAGATTGAGCCTTTACTTTTACCTTTATCTCTCCTTCCTTTGAACTTCTCCTTTTTATTTTCTTCTTAGCCTCTTTATCTTCTTCCTCTGTTTTTCAAGTTATATTCCGTTGCCTGTTCAACAAACATTTAAGCACTAGGGAGGAGGGCAAGTGTCAGTGGTACTAGCAAGTGCCTTGATACTTGAACATCAGAAACACTTCACTCTATTTGTTTTCTAACTTTAATTGAAATCAGATAAAGAAGGTAAGGGGTTGACGTTGATGGGAGAGATTTTTATTTCAAGTTTAAACTTAAGCACCTGTTTCCCCTCTCTGAACATGCTAAGCCATTTTGATGTGAAAAAAATAAAGATTTTTCAAATTATATTACCGTGTATTTAGTGAATTTATTTACATATGATGATTTTATAGAAAACAACATTATTAGGTATTTCTTAGAAAGCAAATATATGTATTGGAAAATAATGTCTCTAGACCTGGTAATCACATCACTGTAATAAAATTATTACTAAAGAGTAAGAGGTATTTTTCCCCCAAAAAAACACATGGAGTAAAATCTACCTATTACGTGGATATAAAGTTAAATTTCATAGCTATTACGTGTCTGAAGAAATAATCTATAAAACTAATCTATAAAAATAATCTGAAGAAAGCCTTTTTTCTAATCTAGTAGGATGGATTAAATTTCATTTTAAAAAGGTAATAATATAAATAACGAAAAACTCGTGGCTATAAGACAATAATATAAATAACGAAAAAATTACGTGGATGATGGCTATGTTTAATGTGTTCGTGATAATTTATTATTTACTACAAGACTCAATAAATCGAAATAATGTTTGAACATTCTTTTATTGTTATTTCTAATAGAGACAGATTATACTATTAATTATAGATAACAATTTATTTACTTAGATTTATTGAAATATAATAAAATGTTATCTAGTTTACTCATACCAAAGGCCAAATTTTAGCTTTACCCTTTCCAGCAGGTATAGGTATACAAAATAACGTACCTACTTGACACACAAAAGATCGCACAGAAAACTTTTATTACCCACTTTTGACTATAAATATTGCACAAAATTGCCCCCGAATTAACCCAGTTTTATTCCTGGCAAACGATTAACCACTAAACACTGATATTAAATGCACTTTTACTTAACCGATGAGCTAGTTAAGTGCAGTCACACAATTTTTGTTCTCCGTAATTAACCGATGAGCTAGTTAAGTGCAGTCACACAATTTTTGTTCTCCGTAATTTTATGTTTTAAAAAATGTTTTTAAGTGTTGTAGTGTTTTAAATAAGTGTTTAATTAAATGTTTGGCCTGCAAGATTCATTTTGAAATAGCTGAGACTTCTGGGCGTGTGCAAATACCGCAGTAAGTTCGAGATTTCTTATTGTGCAACAGTTTTGAAATTAAAATCCAAGATGGCTAGAATCCCGTTTATCAGTGAAGATACAAATTCTTAGAAATTAGAACATAATTATCTTAACAGTTTATGAGCTTCTGCGCAGGACCGCGTCACTAATTACTCTGAATTTGGTAATCATTTCACAAACTTACTCAAAAGTTCAATAGAGAGCCTCACCATCACACCCAGGTTTACCAACTTACCAATTGAAACCGACGCATAGAGATGATAATGATATCTGCGCAATCGGGTGGGAGAAATTGATAGTAAATCGTAAATTTCGAGTACCTTATCATTTACGCATTCACTGATAAGAGATACCGTACTATCATATTCTACCTGATCAAAGTATTATCTATCTGAAAGGCAATCACAAAGTTCATTCATTCATTGTATTGTGATTTAGGTATGAGTACAGATACAGAAGCTACATAGATATACGCTATACCAAGTACCTACACACTCTAGATAACTGATCATATTAGGGTGTTGCATTGCAGGTAACAAGAAGCGTACCTACTGATATTATTCCGTGTGCTTTGTTGTTTTCACCAAGATCATGGGTGAAGAAGGGAACCCATGCGACATGAATGCACTGGGTCAGGAGTTGGCCTCTATAAGAGAGTTACAACAAAAATGCCTTGAGAGTAATGTCAATGTTAATGCCAAATTGGATTACTTCTATAATGCTTTCCAGCCTTTGGCTCAGCAGGTGGCAGGTCATACAAAGACTGTGAAATATTTGGATCAAGACAAAAGAAGAAAAAATTTAATAATATTTGGCTTGGAAGAGAGTGAAGACGAGACATTCCGTCAGTTGGATAATAAAGTTCTGGGGTTAATAGTGAACAAGTTGCAAGTTAATGACTTTACTTTGGCGGAGCTTGATTTTTCCCGAAGACAAGGAAAGCGAAATCCTGGTAAGGGACCGAGACCAGTATTGATTGCTTTTACAACACAAAGACGAAAGTTTGATATTTTAAAAGTAAAGGTAAGCTGAAAGGCACATACATTTTCATCTACGAAGATACATCACCAGAAGTTAGAGAGCAAGAAAAACAGCTACTTGGCGAGATGAAGAGGTTGAGATTGGAGGGTAAATACGCGGTGGTTCGTTCAGGCAGGTTGATTGTGCATGATAGCAGAGGGGCGGCGCATCCACATACCACGGGCAACAAGAGGGCGAGGGCACTCTCACAGTCACCCCAGACGGAAAACACCAACAAGCGTGTCAACATGGGAAGTTCTGAGTCTTTGTTTCATTCGCAGGATGTTAATATTATGAGTTCAGAGCAAATTAATAATCATTTCCCTATATCCCAACATGTATCAACAGGAACCTATTTTGGCAGCGGTGTTGCGCCCACCCCCTCCCTGGCGGCTGAGCCTCACACACGCATCCGTTCTTCTTCTCTCTTGATCCCTGACCTGGCGTCGTACAGTGGGGGCGCGGCGAGCAGGAGCACAACTCCGGTTCTAACCCAGCAGAAAATGCAGCAGTATCTCAATAACGAACAGGATCCAAAAAACGTATGAGCGATGTAACGTATCTACACAGCATACTAAGGATAACTTGGTGGAATGTAAACGGTATGAGTAAGTTAAATAATGCTTGCGTTCATGATTTAAATTTAATATTATGTTGGAATATAATATGCATCAGTGAGACTTGGGCTTTGTCAGAGCCACTACTACCGCTGGTATCCAAATACTATGACATAGTATTTTCCGCTGCAACTAAAGATAAACAAAAAGGACGAGCCAGTGGAGGTCTCCTTGTGTTAATTAAAAAAGAAATCTGCTTCTCTGTACTGAGTATTTCTAATTTATGGATTTTCATAAAAGTAATTTGTCCTAACGGTATGGACATTACCTTGGGAAATGTTTATTTCACCCCAAGCTGCTGTATTAACGAGGCTTTGATCTTATTAAGAAATATCTTAGATGAATATAGCGGTGAGAATAATATCATTATTGGCGGTGACTTTAACGCCAGAATTGCAGATCAGAATTACTTGGAAAGCGAACTGGCGGAAGAGTATGAAATGTTAGCAGAACGCCTATCCCTGGACGAGGTGGCGAATAAGCGAGGTGAAATGGTGATGGAGTGTCTGGAGGAGTACGGACTCATAGTGCTCAATGGCCGGACTAAAGGTGACATACCAGGTCAGTTTACGTATGTTAGTAAAGCAGGGAAAAGTGTAGTCGATCTGATCTGGTGTCACCTGGAGCTGTGCAAGTGGGTGCTGGAGTTGCGTGTCTCGGAGGACATTGTGTCGTCGGATCATCTGCCCGTGACCCTGTTCATGGAGGTGGAGTGTGGCGGCCGAGCTGCAGTCGTCAGTGGCGCGGAATCAGTGAAAATTAAGAAGTACAAGTGGACAGAAAATAAAACCAAGATAGATTCATTTACGTGGTGTCTAAATTCAAAGTATATTTCTACAGAGCCGGTAAAAGTATATGAAGCTCTAAAAAATGCAATTGATGAGTGTGTGTTGCGGCACGAGCTAGTGCAGGAGGTTACAGTGTACAGCGGGAAATACAATAAGAATCCATGGTATAGTGCCGAGTGTCGAACTCTAAGATTTTTATTTCGCAAACACCATAGAAAATGGAGAAGGAATCACTCACAAAAAGACTTGGATTTATTTTTGCAATTTAAAAAGAAGTACTTTACACTGTGCTTAAATTTAAAAAATGAACATGAAAATTTGTACAAAGAAAAACTCAGAAACATAAAACATAGTGGTGATTTTTGGAAAGCTGTAAAATCTTACCGTCCAAAGAAAGAAAATAAATGTAATCAAATATCAATTGAAGTTTGGACTGAACACTTAAAAGAAATATATCCTCAAAAAGAAAATAACTTGAACCGAATTATGTTTGTTGATGTGTTGAGAGACTCATTGGATTTGCCACTAACTTTGGGCGAGCTGGAAAAAGGTTTGAAACAGTTGAAAAATAATAAAAGTCCTGGCCCTGACTTTATTTTAAATGAATACCTCAAAGTACTGGGGACAGATTGGAAGCAAAGTCTTTTAAATTTCTTAAATTTTGTGTTCGATGGAGGACAAATACCAGAAGACCTCACAAAGTCCTATATTTTTATGCTGTACAAGAAGGGAGACCCATTGGATCCTCAAAATTTCCGTATGATCTCGCTGCTGAATAACGTATTTAAATTATTTACTTATTTGATCTCCCAGAGAGTGTTGTGCTGGTGTGAGAGCCATCAACTCCTCATAGAAGCTCAAGCAGGGTTCAGGCCAGGCCGAGGTTGTGTGGACAACATTTTTACTTTAACCAGCATAATCAACCTGCACCTCATAAAGAAAAGAAAACTGTTTGTAGCTTTTGTGGATTTTAGATCGGCATTCACGGAGATAGATCATAACCTATTGTTTAAAAAAATGTTTTCATTCGGCATCTCTGGAAAAGTGATATCTGTAATAAGAACTCTTTACGAACATTCAAGTGCTCAGATCCGCGTGGTAGATAAACTTACCCCAGCATGCAGCATAACCAAGGGAGTTATAACCGGGGATTCTATATCTCCTCTTAACTTTGTTATTTTTGTTAACGATTTAGAAACCTACATGAGGAGTCGCGGTGTCGAGGGAGTAAGTGTCACGAGTGCGATAGACATACTTTTACTACTATATGCAGACGATCTTATTGTTTTTGGGACGAGCCGTATTGATCTTCAAAGAAAACTCGATCTGCTTTTCCTCTACTGCCAAGAGAACCGGATGACTGTCAATGAGTCCAAGTCTCAGGTTGTCATTTTCAGGCGAGGCGGAAGAGTGGCGACTTCGGATGTATTTCACTATGCGGGGAGACGCTTGGAGGTGGTTAGTGACTACAACTATCTTGGTATTCGCTTTTCTTCGCATGCAGTTTTCCACAAGGCAACTCAGCAGGCGCTCTCCAAGGGTCGGATAGCAATAGCTAATGTGAGGCAAATTCTTTCCAACTCGAAGACGGACTCCTACGAAGGAAGGATGACCCTGTTCAATGCAATAGTGAAGACAACCGTGTTGTATGGAGCCGAGGTCTGGGCTTGTCGATATGAAGAGGAGCTAGAGAAGTGCCAATCTCAATTCCTGAAGTCAATTTATTGTTTACCAAGAGGTACACCCGGCTATATGCTTCGTCTAGAAATGGGTGTGGTTAAACTGACTTTTCATATTTTTAAACAGATGATAGAGTGGTGGCTCAAACTTTTGCAAATGCCATCAAATCGTTACCCTCGTATTTGTTATGATAAGCTAGTAGACCAAGATCTTCGCTCAAGTAATGTGCATAAGTACAACTGGGTGTCTTTGCTCAAAACAAAATTGGTTCAGTTGGGATATGAAGAGCTCTGGTCGGCTCAAAACTCCGAAACTCTGAAGTCTTTAAAATCAATTATGTATGAAAAATATTATGAACAACTAATTAGTAGAGATTGGGAAAGATTGGAACTGTCAAGTTTTGGGGGAATACTAAGAGACTTAAAGTTAAAATTAACCAAATACGATCTTGAAGTTTTGTTTCCTTCAGAATATTTAAAAAACAATATGGCTATAAATAAGATAAGAGTTGTAGCACAAGTTAGGCTAGCGGGTAAAGTGGTGAAAATAATGTTAAATGGTATCAACTATGAATGGGATCAAGAGGAAATGTGCACTAAATGTAATTTGAACCACCCTGAAACCCTACAGCACTTCTTCCTAGAATGCCCATTATACAAGCTTATAAGGGATAAATTTATTAAACAACTACTGATAGATAGCGCTCATGATTTTGTTTCTCTGTTGAATTTTAATGAAAGAGTAAATATTAATAGTATATTTTATTTTGTGCGGGAGGCTTTGAAGACAAGGTCTTTGGAGCCTCTTGCATAAAATTGGATAAAATGCTATAGTTAGGTATTTAGTAAATGTGTAATACTGTTACATTGCTCTTTAAATAATATGTATATTTATATAGATAGTTTATTTTTTCTTTTTAATTTAAAGCCAACATTATTATAATAATTTGATTATTACAATAAATAAAATTTACCTACCTACCTACCACTTTTACTTTACCCGTTTCTCTCAACTGGCAGACTATTTCGTAATCCCGGCGGTTGTAGGTATGTGATAGCGAAAAAATTCCACAGCCATATCATTACGCTCTCTAATGACCTGTTTTGTAGTGAAGTTCATTTTCATGGGAGCTCTCCAATTTTTTTTTTGTTTTTTGCATAATAGTCACATAAAAATTCAAGATGCAAAGAAAAGATAACTATAATAACTTAATACTAGAGAACACATCGTCATGGCCGCCTTCCAGAATGTTCCACTTCTTTGTATACCTAAACTTAATGCCATGTTTACAGTTCGTGCCTTTGTTTACATTTTAGTTGTTTTACATTTTTGCCAAGCCTTCTTTTTCTGCCTTTCTGATGTACTGCTATGGTCTGAAAGTAAATATACTGTCCACCCTGGTATGGATAGCTATAAAGTACACTCGAAGAGGGCTATTCTGAGAAGTTAGACAAAATGAGTTTCTTGATTTTATTCTCCAAAGAAACATGGTGGCTTTCAGAATATATTATGTAACAGGTATTTCATATTCGCTCCAGTAACAGCAATATTGTGTTAGATTTTGTAAAAAAAAAAAATATTTTTTGCTCTGATTTTTTTCAATTCAGATGTCTATTTTTATATTTTCTTTCTTCACCTGCTTATCATATTAAAAAATCAAAGCAATAATTAAATTGACAACTATCTATGTACTTGAATGTGTTCATATTCATTGAACGATATGTCAGGTTAGGATTGCTGTTATAACTTCACTGATAAGACTGGCCAAAAAAGGTAGGTCCAACGTTAACACTAGCTGGAAACTGGTAGGAAAAACTAGAAATAAACAAAAGATTTTTTCTCAAGGCCAGAAGGCTCATCCTGGTTCAGTGATCTGCAAAACGATTGTCAATCAGAACAAATCCTGCTTGGAAACAAAACACGTGAACAAACAATCTATAACAACACGGAATACATTTTTTGAACAAAATAGCTCCAGTGTCGCAAAGCACAGGAAACGGCAAGAGAGCTTATCCACAGAGAGGAGGTAAGTCATATCTAGGAAAGGATATGACGTTAGAAAGTCGCAGGGATAAGAGATTTAAGGAATCAATTCGCTGTTCTATTTATGTTTTCATGAATTTATGTTTTCAAATATTTTCTATTCTTTTTCATTTTTATTGTATATATTGTTTTTTTGATTTTTTCACTGTTAAAATTATTATTTATATGTACATAATGTCTTTTGTATCTAATAAAGAATTATATAATAATAATAATAATAATAATTCTAAGTTGAGAATGGGTTAGGTATTAATTTTTCGATCTGAGCAAGTTACAAAAGATGTGTCTTAAGTGAAGTAGCAATACATTTTCCTAAGCTACTTTATTAGGGCAGACAACTTACGGATTTATTAAACCTAACGTCTCTTCAACAGTGAGGTACTGAAGTCTGAGGCGGAGCGGAGGTTGTATAATCCATGCATAGAAACCAGCTACCCTCATCAACCTCACCCGGGCAGGGTTGGGCCAGACACAGCTAGGAAGCATCACGAAGGAATCTTGAGGTCACCCACCAAACATTCACTACTAAGCTGGATGAAGGTCTAATATTATTTGAGTTGACTTTTTACAATCTATTGGTAGTATCCATTGATAATTTTATAATGCTATAAAAGATGCTGAATTTACAACATCAACATTCTTAAGTAAAACTTTTACTCCAAATTTTGGTTGTTCAAATTAAATTACGTAAAGAATCAATGAAAATATATGGTACCTACTTCCAGATTTGTATTGCCAATGAAGCAAGAAGTACTACGTTCTACACGACTGCCCTGCCAAAACAGCGAGCGTGCTGCAGCCCTCTCCTTGTAGCAGGTGATGCGAATCTTCATCAGATTCAGAGCGTGTTTTCTTATAATTTCCCAGTGTTTTCCAACGTTGCATTTTTCCCGCTACGAACATCCCTCGGGAATCAGTTGACAACGTCGACAGGTGCCTAATGGATATGTGAAGGATATATTTATGCAACGTTGTTCTATTTGTTCAACGTGAAAAAAGTGGGAGCATGGGAGTTGTTTATTTAATTATTATGGAGCGACATACTTTATGCTGCTGAAAAGTAAACAATCATGGTTTGGGATACAGCTTTGAGGAGGAAATTAGCTACCTATGTAACTTTTCAAGAAGAACTTTTGCCCCGTGTGGGGAATCATAGTATGGCCGCCTATTGAATATTAAAAAAAGAATTAATTTTAACGAGAAATTTATCACATTAATCGTTTTCTATTGGGGATATTATGGTATTGTCTGAAATTTTAAGATGTTATTACTCTTCCCAGAATTTTGTTTGGAAGAGAATGCTGTTGGCATTAGCACCGCCCTTGATCAAGTTTTGTTTTCTTAATTTTATTATCTATGTATGTATATATTCTATGTCATTATTTTGTAAATAAAACTTGATTGAACTTGTTTAATAATAATAATAGTAGGCATAGCCCTGGGCGTAAAGAGCAAGGTGAAGTCTGGGATGTGACCCCAAGTTTCAAACCCCAAGTTTCTGGCTATTCCATACGTAACCCAAGCTGGGTGATGTTATAAGTGCGCGCCCACAACGGAACACTCTATACCCTGGACCACAGACCCTGGTACCTACAGCTTTATATATGTTGATGATTTTCTGGACTCCGCTGAGGCCACTTACATTTAATAACTGCATTGTTAGATATTTTACGTGTTACCAGGATCTAGGGCTCCATTAGTAGGCGGCCACAACGAGGGCCCTGGCCTATACCCTACACCCTAGACCCACGAACCCAGACCCTGGTACTTACAGTTTGATATAGACGATTTCTGGGGCTCCGTGCTGGTCGCTTACATTTAATAACTTGATTAGGTTCAACGGAGATGGATCTAGATACGGTCTACACCAGGGTATAGACCTCCGTTGTGTTTGTGCACTTAAGTCAATATGTCAATGACGTGGTGAAAATCTAGACTAGACTTTCTCAATGGTAAAGAGACAAAACAAAAATATTTGATATCAACATGCATCAGGATAGTTTTGTGATTTTTTCAGGCATTACTAACTTCTTTCTGAAACTGTAGACAGTAAAAACTGTCATTGCAAGACTGTCCTCAAAATCATGTCGTTGAAATAAACACGAGGAAAATTGATTTGAAAGGCAAGTTTTCAATGACAGTCAACAAATTAACGAAGAACGTTCTTATCGGAATTTGTCAACGAAAAACTTCAGCATAAATAAAGGATTCTCAAAACCCATAATTACCAGCACTCATAAACGTCTCAAAAAGCGCCCGCTATTTACTTTGGGACCTTTTGTTGGTGGCTGATAACGTATTAACAACTTCACGTAGAGGGTTTGCCTTGCATGCAGCAAGTTTGTTGATCAGGAAAAGACGTTGAAAATGAGAGGAAGGGAGAAGGGAAGGGGGAGTTGCCTTCTCTTGCGCCCGCTCTTTCCCTCTCCGAAAGCTTCACTGGAAATGCAACGTGAACTTAGTTTGAATTTTTCAAATGTTTTTCAGTTGGAATGTGTCAGTCCTATGGATAACTACGTGTTCCTCGTTTGTTTCCTGGCGCTCGCCGTGAATTCCGAAACCGGTAAGTTTTTCGTAAAATTTACCAGAAATAATATACTATTATTGTCTCTTTTACCGTTTGCACTATGTATTTGATATTTTTATTATGTATTTTTGATATTGTAATTAATAAATAAATCTCAGAGTTTTTGTATTTTCTTAAAAGAATATCTAATAGTAGATTGTATCTAAAGTATTGAGTTTGGTTTGTCCTCTTTATTGGCTTAAATTAAACTTCTAAAAAATATCTTATCAGTAGCTATTTTCATTTAAAGACCATGGACTATGCTCATTAGGTATACTCCACGCAATTTTGATTATACGAATTTAGGTAGAAAGTATTTTTTACAAACTACCTACTTTAAGTCGCGCGTCGGCGGCAATTGAGGAGCTAAAGACTTGAAAGTCTCATTAACAAAAACCTAGCATGAGAGACACAATAATAATTATAATAATATGGCCTCTTCCATCAAAGGATAAAAAAAGTATCTAGATCCATCTCATTTGCCTTGCAGGTATAGACCTATTTTTCTTTTTACATAATTATGAAAGGTATAAAATTCGTGCTCCTTGAAAGACATACATAGTATATTAGGAGTAGGTACCTACATAGTGTTGTAACCATCTCTTACGCACTTCTACAAAATTACAAGTTCACCATCATAAGTAACATTAAAAAAGTTTGAACTACCTTTTAAACAATAGTTACCGTAAACTTAATGTTCAAGGGTGCAGTTGCAGATGCTACAGAAAATAAGAATACTTTTATTTTCAAATCGTAATATTTTTTCATGTATTACAAGGAAAGAAGAACCAGAATTTATGAGCCCTATGTGTATCTATATTTTAATTTAAAAAGTTAGAATAGAAATCCGCAGACAATAGGACATGCACATAAAGAAATTAGGTTCTTATATGTAATCTAAAACTGCATTATTTGCATACACTGCATCTTCCTTTTCAGCTAATTTTGATAAGAGCCACTCTGAAGAATTTGATAAATAATGACATGGGTAAATCCGCAACCTGAAACTCACAATATGTAGCTTTTCAAACAATGAAATCCAATTAAGCTATGTTCGCACGTCAAGCTGAAATTTCTGACATTTCACCGAGCTAACAATTTTGAGGAGGATTTTATGAATCGCCAGGTTAGCAGGTGTCCGGGGCCCTGCTTGTCAACTGGATCCACTGCCGTGTCATCCTTCCTACATGGCCTATAATGATTGACAGAATTTCATACTGTCAGAGGATAGACTGGAAATATTAGCCTCTTTTCAACCGTGGAGGATTTTCAATAACGATCCTGATTCAGCAGATTTTATTAAAAATCTAATCTTATTTATCAGCCAGCACAGATAGCACGTTGAATACACCAGTTTTCATCCGATCACTTAAGTTAAGCAGATCTTTTTGTTGTTGTAGAGACTAGAATGTAGAAAAAACGGTATTCTACCAGGTGAAACAAATTTGAAGAAAATCGGTTAATAAATTTGGAGATACAAGTGATTCATTATAATTATGTAGAAGCTCAAAATTGCCAAGTGTATAAAATGTGAACCAATCCCTAGAAAGTGTTGTGTTTATAATTGGCAGTTTATTTTTTCCTTTTATTAACTTATACAATTATACATGACCTTTTGGGTATTTTTTATTTTCATTTTGTAAAATTATTTCATTACCTACATTGGTGAATTTTGTTAGCAACTTGATGAGTTGATGTGATCCCCTTCTTGAGTTATGGACAACTCGCTTCACGAGTCTAATTGTGATCTTACGGCCCGAGGCATGGCCCTAAATTATATTTTTCCTAGCATTACTCTACACAATGAGGCATTGCTGACCACCGCTTAATATTTCATTTCTTTTTGCCTTTTCCCAAACCTTCTTGTTCATTGTTCAAACTTTTCCTCTTGGTTGAGGTTGGTTGATTCTGACACATCTTTTTCCACAAGTTACGGGTGCCTTTCCTAAAAGCAACCCCGTTAAGAGTGCCAATTTCTATTACTGTCTTTTGGCCTGACAAAGCTGTTCCCGGGTTTAACGCCCCCCAGCAAGCCAATTAAACTTTCTTGGAACATTGGGTCTACTTGTCATCTTAATTATGGACACACATTCAAATTTCTTGGAACATTGGGTCTACTTGTCATCTTAATATTATGGACACAAATTCAAGTTTCTTGGAACATGGGCATTTTCTGAACTGTTATTGTCTGCCCTTCAACTGTTAAAATATTTAAATAACATCGTAAGTAGTTATGGATTGAATAGAGGTTTAGCCTGATTGCAGGTACAACTCAGAAATCTAGTAAGTAAATTCAACGAAAATTGTTATTTAAAATTTCCTAAAAGAACGCATACCTAGTACTTAAAGGAATTTTAAATGTACATTTTCGAAACAAATAATTATTATAGTTTTATTGAGTCAGTGGTAGTTAGTAAGCTACATAAATAATTATTAAATGACTTCTAGCAGTTTACCTACAATTTTACATCTGATGTAAAAGTTTACCTCTGATGTAAAAAATATGCATGTATAATGTTTATGTATATTTAAAAACTCATTTTTAATCCATGGGAGTTTTTACCCTATATTTACGACGACTGGGCACCCATGCAGGATTAAACATTTAAAACTTGTCCACAAATAGTTTTGGGATACAAATTAAGTGAAAGTCAAAAGTGAGAGTGTTGTCTATTTGGGACGTGTTTTCTCAAACTTTTCATCTAAAAGGGCAAAGGACGCTCAAACGATACTGAAGTTCAGCATAAATATCCATTTGTAGGTTTCCTTCCACCCAGATATTAATTTTATCCTTTTTGTGGAAAACCATAAGGATTTAATTTAAAATGGGTAACTTTGTTTGTGCTAGAATGATAATAGAAAATTAAAGACTTCAATTCTAGGGTTCACTTTTGGAGATAAAGGAAAGGTTCAGGTCCAGGATAGCTGATTTGAGGTTATTTTGTGACCTTCAACTTTTCACACTTGAAATTCAATCAAAAAGTTCACCTTGTTATTATGAACTCTACAAAGCAAGCAATTTCAAGTTGTGATAAAAACTAAGTAGGAATTATCAGCACAACATGAGGTTGATAAATTATTATTTGCATTCCTTTGTCCTGTGTGGTGTTGGATATTGCAATCCATCGTACGGTTTCAAAACTGATCGCAATGTAACGTGTTTTTTAAACGATAAATAAAAACCGTGTAAAGGAAAAAAATGAGAAAGATTTTTTTACCATACAAATTATGATACAGCATACGTTTCTACGTTTAGCGTTAGATTATTAGCGAATAGCTACACACACTATGCTGCGGCACGTATAGGGGGATATACACTGTACAGGGTTCCTTCAGCCCTGTGTCTCCCGTGTGCATGGGCCTCCCAACGTGTCTCGCCATTTTGTCCTGAGACCCATTTTCCCTAAATTCTCGGTGACCTAGTTTAGCCATAGTATCGCAAACGTGGTCTTCTTCTTTTGCTGGTGTAATAGATTTTGGCTCTTGTTCACTCCTCTCCAAATATAAAGTATTTGTAAATACTGATATATCTCGTTTGGTTCGTAAGTACTGATATTAATTTTATGTGCAAAAAAACATTGATGAACAAGTACAATCATTAACCAAATGAGCCATTAGAATGTTTGGCTTGTCATGTCAAAAATAGTCTAGTCTAGGACATGTCAAAAATAGACAGCAGGAATTTCCAATACCCGTCACTCTTAGGTGAAACCCAGTATTAACGTAGGCAAATGCGATAGATTTTGCAAAAGCGTTCTGAATTTACAACAGGTACGCATATGGGATTATCTGTGGAGTGTGTTATGCAGAATAATTAATCTGCGTGTATGTGTGGGGGACTTGTTAGGAGGGGGAGGGACAGCTTTAATACATCACGCTTTTCAGGAATAAGAGGGCAGGGGGGAAACTATAAAGGTAGCACACTGTAGAGGCTTTTGTATTGAGAATTCACAGGTGTATGTCTATGTAGCTGTAATAAGTGATACCTCATTATGGTGGCTTTCAGAATAGTTTATCGGCAAAAAATAACGATATATATATTATATTCATGTGAAAAAAAAAATCAATATAGTGTCAAAATCTTTGTACCCTTATATTTATTTATTTTTCGCCTTGACTAGAGAGGAATGCAAGCACAAAGTCCACAATAATGGAATTATTCGGAAGAAAAATCAAAAGAAGTTTGAAAGAACGACTCCAAAACTAATATACGCCACTGGTCGAAAGCTTTTATTTTCATCCCGGAACACCTTGAGTCCAATTTATCACGAAAATGACAACCCGACTGTTGTAGGATAGAAAATTGGAAATTCAATTATTTTGCACCTAAGATATTGCTTGACTATTTATTACGGGCGAAGCTTTATTAAGAATCCTTGGCAATTTATTTTCTCAAATCAAATCAGTTATCGGATTTGTCTTAACTGTCCAAGAAGTTTCCAAGTTTCCTCGCACAAGGGTGAGGGGTAGGATTCATGTTTTACATTTACATAGCGCTATGAATGGTAAATTTTAATATTGAAATTTAATAAATCATCGCTATCGAGGAATGCTGACCGCAAAGGTTTGTTTCCTGGCTAGTTGAATGCAGCACTCCAATAAGAGATCTTCGGAATCATTACAATATTGATGTGCGTGGTATAGCGTCGCTACGTCGCTTCAACATAAATTTCAACAACGTCAAATTTTCAGTTTATCTTCCATATACAGGGTCTTCATAAAGTCTCACCCAGGCCTAGGTTTCTCGAAAACGACTCGGAATATCAAAAAACGCAAAAACCCGTATTCCTTTATATTTAGGGGGATTGAAATTCAGCCAAATTTTTTATGCCTACACGGCCCCAGTCAGGCTGGGCATGGACCAACTTTAAAATCTTAAATGGAATGGTATGTCTTGTGACATATTATTTTAAAGGTCTTATTAAGAGAAGTTCATTAGAACAAATTTTAGTGAGCTACGACTTACCGTTCTTGAGATACAGGGTCGGACGTCCTGCGTAATATCCATCTATTTTGACCTATAACTCGTTAACCGTAAATTATGGAGAAAATTTTTATTGTTAATAATAACTCCTTATAGCAAGAACTTTCGAACAAGTTAAAACTTGATTTGTTTTTTCGTTAAATTTTTTTCGACTGTTCGTCCGGCTGGCTGACGAAACCGACCAGAAACTAACATCAACAGAGTATGTCGAGTTATAACTTGTTCGAAAGCTCTTGTCATAAGGAGTTATTATTAACAAGAAAAATTTTCTCCATAATTTACGGTTAAAGAGTTACAGGTCAAAATATATGGATATTACGCAGGACGTCCGACCCTGTATCTCGAGAACGGTAAGTTGTAGCATACTAAAATTTATTGTAATGAACTTCTCTCAATAAGACCTTTAAAACAATATGCCACAAGACATACCATTCTATTTAAGATTTTAAAGTTGGTCCATGCCCAGCCTGACTGGGGCCGTGTAGGCAAAAAAAAATTGGCTGAAAATCAATCCTCCTAAATATAAAGGAATACGGGTTTTTGGGTTTTTTGATAGTCTGAGTCGTTTTCAAGAAACCTAGGCCTGGGTGAGACTTTATGAAGACCCTGTATACTGGAAATTTTCTGTATAGTTTCTGGAAAATATCATGTTGGGTAACGTCGAGGTATGCTTAGAAATAGGTTAAATCTATTTAACGCAATAAAAGCTGCAATTTTTGTCCAATCGAGCTGAAATTCTCAGTGCATGTTCCATACATACTGAGAATCTGATGTGTCTCTATGTTTTTTAATGACACTATTTTAAATAAGGTTAAGAAATGGGTCAAAATTTATGTGAACAGGCCTGTTTGTCTCATTTTGTTCATAATTTTACATACATAACTGTGCTTTGATAGTTACCTAAAGAGTATCTAAATGTGATAGTTAACCTCAAGAGTTCTCTTTTTTTTAACTCTGAAGTGAGCTCTGATCACTTTGATCAACTAGTTATGTATTCCATGTATATAATTGAAGCAAAATAGGTAAATTTATTTATTTAATATAGAATTATGAACAACAAAAAATAGTTCTGTTGTACTCCTTGTTCATTCAATATTATTAAATAACTAATTATTAAAGATTGTGTGTAAGTAAAATTTAAGATGTAAATCACAAAATAATGGTAGTTGGTATCTACACGTGCTTATGTAGCTCTCATGGCGCATTTTTTTTATCAATATTTAAAAGCACTTTATTTTACGACTACCTATAATAAAAATTTAAACGATATCATTTTATTTTAATACTCTAAAACTAGACTAAACCAATGAAAATAAATAACATAGATGATAGATTGATAGACCACAGATTCCAAAAGGTTATTCAGCATTTTTTAATACTCCCTCTGTCACAGATGTGATCAAGCACCCACCTACAGACCTTATATTAAATTTATGCTTCTCAGAAGACAAATAATTTATTCAAAGGAAAATGTTTCCTCTTCAATAGTATAAGAAAGTATTTAGCACTATTGAATTTTAAGTAAAAATCTTTATCTATCTAATAAAATAATTAAACATAATAATGTCTATAAAATGTTCGAAGTTTTTTTTTTTTTGTTCGTGTGAACTTTTCATGTAAGGCCAGGAACCTGTTTCATGGCCGAAGGAAGGGAATTTCGACTGCCATGGTTGTACATATTTTGCCCTAAAAGAGTTGACAATGTTCAATAAAACCTGACTCATTTAGCAGCAACTTTTTCTTAGAAATTACATACATACAATATACCTAACCTACCCAATAATATTATGCTAGTTAGAGACAGGACGCTTTTCTTTTAGATACTGGGTAGCATTGTTTCCAACTGAACTATGAGTTCTATACCCACTTGAAGCTGCTTAATTGCTTAGGTATACCTCAAGAGTACATAATATGACAGCTTTAAAAGTTTACTGTCATAATTTTCCAACAAAGTCTAAAGTTTCAATCTGAAAAGCACACATTCCTAATGCACACAAGTGACGTCATACTATCTACTATGTGACGTTTCGTGTGTTGTCACGATTACAGTCCCTAAATTTGTAGGAGTGTGGTCTGCGGAAGTTTCATATGTAATTCTGAATGACCAAATTTTTTTTTGTGAAATTTGAATTGTCCCTAAAAACACATTATAAAATTCTGCTATTATATTTGACATAAATATCAACAAATTTTGATTTGAACTAACGCATCGTACAAGAGTTATTAAGATTACAGGAAATTATTATTAGGAAAATATTCCTAGTATAACCTAGTTAGGTACCTATAAAAAATGATGCCACATAAGAAGAAGCAGGAGGTTGAATCTATGTCACGTTTCTGTAGATTCTCATTCAGAAAGAGCTGAGGATATCAATATTGAAATAAAAGAACACAGAAATAGAAAATATTCTCCATCTTCAAGAGGAAACAGTATAAGACAAATTGGCGCTAAGGTTATATTCGATATAGAATTCAATGCTGTGAAAACTACCTTAACTATAAATTTATTGCAGAAAAGCATTGTAAATTGTAAAGCAATGCTCATTGCAATATTGCATAGCATCATCTTCCGCTTATCGAATCTTATATCTTCACAGAGCGGCTTTGGTTTCCCGCAACATATTTGCACTTATGTTACAATACTTTTGAAACTATTCTACTTTTACCAATGTACATACATCAAAGTGTTTCCAAGATGTGTCAGTGATTAAATCGTAATCCATTAAAAAAAGGAAATTGCATTTGCAGATTCGTAGTCACTACTCACTGTGGCAAAGTGGGTAGCCCTGGGTTCAAGGTGACATGTGTTCAAATCACGGCTGGGTCTACTCGTAACTCGCGAGGAAAAATGAGTTGCTCGTTATTTGTATGGATAGCAACCAATAGCGCCATTACAAGCAAGCACCAATCAACATGTTACTTTGCAAACAATTTTATGTTTAGGAGAGTCGTCATGCTAGACTACTCACTAGTTTTCCATTATTCCAAGAAAACGCCACTTATCAAAAATTTCGGTAGCGACCGTAACGGAGCACGTTATTATCTAAAAATTCATCATCACTATTATCGGCCTCCTACCTTTCTCAACCGTCCATTTAGAAAAGTTGAATTCATAAATAGTGTATTCTGGCTACTAACTATAGTTATTTAATCACAAAATATTCTAAACATAATACTAAATGTAATATTACCACTCTACCCATTAATTACTAGGAGACTTTTATGTCGGTGTGTTTTTGTTGTTTTCATAAAAATCAAGTCTTCAGACACAAGCTCAGCGCTTTTAGTACATACTAGTACAATAATAACTGGATCCCACAACACGAGCCGTCCAGATATAACTGGTACTATGTAATTTTCTATTTATTGTTATTGTGCTGTTATCAATAGAAAAATTTCCAATGTAGAAAATAAACTACATGCATGTGGAGGAACATCAATGGAATCGGAAAGGATATAAATATAAAACAAGTTCTGACACAATGGATACGGCACCCTCATTCCTAGCTAGCTTTCAAAGAAGAAAACTTAAAAGGTGTGAAAAAGAGTCATTTTATCAGGAAGGTTAAGACGAAACTAATGATTATGTACCATCAGAAATTTAGGTTCCTTAAGGAGATAAAGTTTTTAATAGTTAATTCAGAAATCCAAAGTGACTTTCAGAAAACCAAGCAAATGTCTAGACCACATAATATTTTTATAATGTGGTCTAGACATTTATTTGCTTTTTTAAGACTATTACAAGACTATTATATTTTTTAATAATGGTTTCACCTTACATGTAACAAACAAATGTACCAACTTTTTTGAAAGAAAAGAAAAAACTACTTTCTGATTTGACTTTAATTGTATTAGGTACCAAAATTGACACTTAAAATAATTCAAAATGGTTAAGAATTTTTGAAACAATAAACCCAAGTCTTGTACTCATCATTTGGAGATTCTCACATATAAGAAATGGCTCTGAACTTGAAGGGATGGCTCTCCCTCTCATTTTCCCCTACACAAAAATAACTCTCTTTTCAATAAGAAGAAACGAGAATATATTCTAGGGAAAATCAGGGTTGCTTGAAATCCCAATGGACACTATTACAAGGGAACCTCATCAAGCCTGGCAGGATGAGAGAGGTGGGTTTAACATATTAATGTCAGATTGCTCATGACGTTCTCAAATGATGTATTGGAATCAGAAAGTGAAGGAGCTTGTGCTTCCCCAGACAACCACAGAATGCGCCGAGGAAGCTTTTGAGACTAATACAGGAAAATACATTTAATTCAAATACTAAAGCTTATTATGAAATTTCATATGAATGAAACCAGTATGCGCACCTCTTATAAAAAGATTTTTTACATCACTTTTCATTATTGGCTTGAAGCAATGGAGGTAGAATTTTGGAGGAAACTTTGAGCGTTTCCTCCAAAACTGACTTGATGCAGTGGAGAATCTTTCTGCTTTTCTTAGAGTCCTGATTTAATTAATCCTGAAGCATTGTGTTTTAATTGAGTTAATCATACTTGAAAAGGAACGAAAATGTGAAAATAAAATGTGGCATTTTCCACCCCCTCTTTACGGTACTAACTTTTCAAATTAGCCATCCCTTTTGTAGTGGGGTGGTTATTTATTTTTTATTTATCCTTTGTAAGGTTTTTATCTCGGAATGAAATTCGATATTAAATAGTGGGTAAAAAAAATAATGATTGGAAATGTTATTTGGGGTCTTACAGAACTTTCTCCCAAGAGAATTTTCCAATTAAAAGCAAATACAGTAAAGAAATAGAATGGACTGATCTTTCTCCAGAAATTATTGGTAGTCGGGTAGTCCAATATTCAAGATAAGATACGTGTATTATATTATGTATATTATATTAGATCATAATAAAACGATACATTATAAATAATAATACTTTGTACAACTAGGTAATAATCACAATAATGTTTATGTATCTTACATGATTTTTTTTTTCTTTTTTCGTAGCCATGAAACAGGAGCTACTGTACACTGTAGACGCTTGTGGTATGTGTTGTAGCTTGTCCATCCCGTAGTATGCCTCCCCTCTGATGGGCGAAAAGTGACACAGTACTTCCCATTTAGATGCTGGGTTAACATGAGGTATCCATTACAAATAACTGTAACCAAAATAAGCATACAAATATCTGTCGGTACGGGGGATCGAACCCGAGACCTTCCGCATGACAAGCGAGTGCTTAACCACTGAGCTCTATTGTTGATTTCACAGATTGATATCAAAATTGAACTGTCTAAACTCTGAAATCTAATCTTAACCATTTAGCCCGTTAATTAACTCTGTTGAACTTACACTTAGAACACGTATTAATGAGGATTCACGGAGCATCAAATAAGCTTCTCTCTTTTTACTGCTCATTAATAAACGTGTTTTGCGTAACAGAAAGTTTTTTGAAAAAAAAGACAAATAAAAAGTTTTGGGTCGTTGTGTAATCTTTGAAGCATGAAAGTTGATCCACATACTCTGTTTGTTACTTGTTTAAATGCTTGTCAAAAAGTAATGAGATAGAACGAAAACTTGGAGCGAGCAATAAAAAAAGAGGGTGCTCGTAAAAAAGACAGAACATAAGTAAGTACTCAAAGTAACTTTTTTGGTATTCGTTAATTAAGTTCTGTATTCTTGACGATTATAATAACGATTATACATAGTTGAAAATGTTTTGAAATTATTTTGGTTTTCCATAGAAAAAAATATCAAAATCACTTACTAAATTAATGAATTCGAACACATAGGTTACAACATCGTAAATTGCTCAGAGGAAGAAATAACACTCAAGTAACCTAAATTCAAAGGTCGCTGTACATCTACTTCTAATACAACCCACTACGCAACTTCTCTGATCATACATATTTCATCATAATTCACTAATACAACCACACTTGAAGGAAACAGTTCCTGCCCTTGGGAATAAAAAATATTGTTTTTGCAGGCGCTTTTTCCTAATAAAAAATTGAAAAGCTCGAAAGCCTAGATAGTATTCTTCCATCTTCGGAAGCCATACAGTACCTGAAGTGCTATATGGATCTCATCTACGGGGTAATGACTGGTCAGGGATACACAAAATAAAAGAACTCTCCTCCTTTCCTTGATTTACTCTCTTCTATTCTTTTTATGATGATGAATGAGTCCCTAGACTCCCCAGTAATAACCAGAAAAAAACCTACTAACAAGAAATGATATAATGATAAAGGGGGCAATGATATACTCAACCCATCCTACATTAGAATAATGACCACAATAACGTATCTACTTTAGTATGCATGATTCCATTAAATTATATTCCACCGCGTAAGCAATCTCTGCCACATTGCATGAAATATACCTCAACCTGTCCTATATGCCTTTACTGTTTTGATGAAGTTGGTGTGGTGGAATTGATCTCATAAATAAAACTTTTAGATAAAATTTGAATAATTTGATTGATACATAATATATTTTAAACATTATAATAATTTTATACATAGAATTTGAAAGGGTTTTGGTGATTTTCATGTTCAGTATATTAACTTATTAAAATATCATGAAGGTACAAAATAATAAATACCTGATATGATTCTCTTTAAAATAATAACAGGAAATTAACAGCCGATAATGAAGACAATTGAGTAAATAAATCCCTGACTCAACTCGTTGTTATGTAGGAATTATATTCTTCAGCAAACATTGAAAAATTATTACTATAACACTTGAGCTACACGAGTTACTATTCTTTGAACCCACAATTTTTAGCCATCGTTAAAGACTTGTAAACAAGAAAACTTTGTCAAGTTGCAGTTGCAAACATCACAAAAATAAGAACACCTGAATGCCTTGCGTTCTCACACCCTCTAAATAATGCTCAAACGGAGCTTCTGCTTTGTATTGTAACCACGTACAACAGCCAATGATTATGAATTTTTATTTAGGGAGTCAGGAAGGTGCCCATTATACCTTTTAGATGCAATTTGAAGAAAGCTCGGCACCAGCAGAGTTCAAAGTGATTGGAATCTCATGAATTATTATTATTATCTTCCCCTGCTCTAAAATACTTTCTCCTCTCAGGTAAAAGGTCTCACAAATTTTCCTCACAGTTTACCCAAAATTACAATGCCGAATATTCAACAGAAAAGTGTTATTTTATGTTTCGTTTACTGATGTACTCCATCTCTTCTCTAATCTTCTAGAATGTCTCCAATTCTCCATATTAAACTCAATTTTAAGCCCAACAAAGCTGTCAAAACCTCACAGAGGATATGCAGGCAAGATTTGCGCTGATAGTCTCATTGGAGATGGTTTCTTGGGATTATACATAGGACAATAGGACATTTCATCAAATTGCCTTTAAATTATTAGGTCAAACGTAATTCTGATTTCTGAAGGAAAATAAGAAAACTATGCAACAAAGAACTGCGGTTGGAAACAAGAGAAATTTCAAAGATTTGCCTTTGAAATTCAGAGAAGGATGTTTCTCTCCTGCATTTCTTTTTGAATTTTCCTCGTAAATTTTCTTTGAGAATCATTGCAGCAAGTGGATGTAACATGAAATCTCTGGAAAAAAGATCCTAATTTGTGATAAGTACCCTGTCACATATACCTAGTATGACTACAACCTCTGATGTCACTAACGTTTCCAAAGCTCGTACTTAAACTTGCAACGTTTCCACAAAATAAGAAGAAAAAAATATCAAGTACTTGAAAGAAAAGAAAGTAAAGGAACACTTGTTCAGGAAATGCAGCGCAGGCGACGTGCATAGAGAAGAAATCACATTTCTGTGGGGTACACTAAACTTTCATACGAAATTCAGCTCACGAAATGCTTTGAAACAACTAGTGAACAGTGTTTTGAGTGTAATTTCATACACATGTAACGCCCGTCACCCATGTCTAAAAATCTAATACACAGATAGACAACACGCACTTTCTACCACAAACTATAAACTCTCACGAGCATGCATTTGTTCATTCGTGTTTTTATTTTATGGTTCATATTGCAGTCGATATTGTTTAATAATATTGGTTTCAATGCAATGAACTGTTAATGGTTACAAAGAATTTGGCTTCTAATATCAATAAAGGTCAATTTCAAGTTAATACCACTTTGGAAATATATTCATATTTTTATGTTTCCATAATTACCTAATAATGTCGGTACTTTTTGTGCTTATATTTTGTATTCAACTTATGTTAAAATCATTGTTTCGGAAAACATTAAATAAAGATCTCATTTGATTAAATAGATACCAATTCTAATACTGAAGTAGTATAAGAATAGACAAATAATTGATGTATGGAAATGTTAAATATTTCTCGAAAATAACTATTTAATGTGTCCATAAAGGAGGTAAAGAGAGTGCCTATTGTTTTGCTATTGTTTGGAGCAATTTCCTTTTTATCTTCAATATCACCATGTTGTTATAAATAATTTCGTTTTAGAGTTCGTGTTAAAATAAAAATAGACAGTGGTTAGGCCATTGAAAATATTGATGTTCTTATTATCTTGACTTGAAAATGATCAAATATACATAAATGAAACTCTCTTTTATAAGTATAGAGTATAAGACTGGAATGATACACAAAGGCTTAAAGATAAAAGTGAAGTAAGTCTAGGTACCAAAAAGGCAAAGGTCTGTGTACTGTTTGAGTGTTCGTGACTTTGTTTTATTACGATTGCGAATACGAACAATGCACTCGCATGGTGAGTTGCTTTCTTTCATCACTCTTTCATGATTTTTATGAGGACTTGGGCATAAAAGCTAGATTTCTTCAACAGTAAAAAAAAATGTTAATATAAGAAATGTAATTTGATTACTTTTGTTAATGTCATAATTATGAATTTATTTATTATTATACTATTTTCCGCATTTTTGCTCTTCTACCCTTTTTACTTTTTTTCAATCACAGTGATTATCGTAGGACGAGTTGGTTGTTTTTCTTTCTATTGCTATTTTAATGGTTGAATAATTATGTATATCCATTTCCTAGTCTAGATTCTACAATCTAGACAATTGTAGAGTCTACACATAGTTCGATCTTACAGATATTCTAAATAATAAAAGACTTTTTTTACCAACTAACGTTAAATAATTATATGTCTTAGCTGCTATTTCACCTAACTCGTAACCTGGAGGTCGGTGGTTCAAGTTCCAAGGTCTTGGGTTTGAGTAATTGTAATTTACATAAAATAAATATAATATTTTTCTCTTTATTTTGGAAGCACTCATTTTGCTTTCCTTCTTATTTTGCTGTGCGCTCTCGACCAGGATCAACATATGCCTGCGGGCATAATTAAAATGTTGCTGAATTGCTTCAGTAGGATAGCATCGCGTGATGTGGCGGGAGTGTAAACATTACCTTCCCGCCGTACCGCTTGGAGTCAACTCCATTTTGCATATACCCTCTCCCTGTCCGTGTTACCCATCTTTCCCCAAACCTCTTTGTTCTTATTTCAACACTTTACCTCAATTTTCACCTCGTTTTTGTACCCATCGTGTCTCCAGAGAGCTTCTATTGTTCTATGTCCTTTGCGGCACGTTGACATTTGACGGTAACATCAAGAGGTGTATTGGCACGAGGATGGGTGAGAAGAGAAAGCTTAACATATTTTGGGGTTTGTGCCTACTCTCACTACCCTACGAGTATGTGCTTCGCAAAAAATTCATACTTTGTTTATACTGTTATAAAAGTTATTTAAAAAAATATTTTACAATTACTGACAAGGCACTCTTGATAATCCAGCTCAGAAGAAGTCAACAGTCAAAATATTTGCAAGAATAGAATAATTTGGTGTTTGAGGTTTTGAGGTTTGGGCCCACCCCTCGACAAGGTGACAAGACTGTCAAAGTCAGTACACCATTAGTACCTATGCAAGGAACCAAGCCTTGACTTTAATAGCCGTTAAATGGTTTTGGACGGTTAATTGAATAAATGATTAGTAATTTATCGCATGGCAGGAGCTTGGCAACAAAAATAATAAACTCTTTTATGAAATGGGTTGGATTTTAATTTGGGTGTTGACAGTTGAAAGACTGGTACATTTGCTCATAATCCAGCTGACGGAGTGGTTTGAAATTATTTTGTTAGGTAATCAAGTAAATTACAGGAAGAACAAAACATTGTTTAATTGGGTTCAAAAACAATAAAATACAAGGGTTAAATATTTTGGAATCAAACAGGAATTATATGATCTAGCTGTTGTCTAGTACATAGTTACAGGGTGTTACGAATTTCTAGTTCCGTATGTTTTTGTTTTGAAAAAATCTTTAAAAACACCACACACTATTCTAAAAGGATTGTAACATACTATGCTTTTGGAATTGTTATTGATATTTTCTGAATTAATAAGCTTCAAACAAACCCATCTTAAACTTTTATTCAGGATAGTGACTTTTTTTGGGTTTAACGTCGCTTTCATCTGCATAGTCATATCACGACGGGGGTTTTACCCTCCAAAGATCCTTTCTTTGTACGCACCTGAATATCCAAAGGAGACTGGAACAAATTTAGAGTCATTCAGGTCTGCCGTTTCGTATCTGCGTTGATTATGAATTAATGAATGTAAATGAATTCTATAGATTATTGGAAAACAAAAACATAAAAAATACAGTATTTAGGTACTAATTTTATCCTGTAGAAAATAGAAATATAGACTGCATCAATTCCAATTGCCTTGCATCAATATCAACAGTGCGTTTGCACCCCACACGACAGAAACGGTCTCCAGGATACTTTCTGACAGGAAGCTAGGGGATATAACATAAATTGCATTTAATAATGCTTTGAACTAATAATTATTATAACATGCAACTCTATCCGGTTTTCAACATGCATATGCTATTCAAAGCCTATCGTTTTGGTCAAACTTGTTCTTAGCGATGAAAAATAGCTGGAACTAGATCCCTTACTAGGAAGAGGAAATCAATTATTGTGTTGGTGGAAATGTATTCACAAATATTTCACTTAATAAAAAAGTATTTTTCAATTTGTAATCTTAAAATATTATATAATCCATTTATATTATTTCATTATTAATCAACACAGTTCCAAAACAGATGAACCAATAAACTGCAAAATTGAAAAAATATCTCCTTTTGCTATGTAGGTGCGTACTAAGATTTTTTGAAATTTTCAAATGAGACCCCAGCCACGGGCCGTGTTTCAGCTAGTATTTCATTGTATTTTAGTTTCATTAGCTTGCGGCTGGGTTTCAGGTTTTGTCTTAGAAATTTACTACTCCGGCTTATGAAACTGAAGATAGAGTTTAACCTAATAAAAACAGTCAGAAACTCATCTTTTCGGTGAAATAGTTATTCAACACAAATTTTGTAATTCCTCCGGTTTAGTTTTTATTTTTACCAAACATAGAGCATACTGTTCGTCATTACACTCATTGCATATGTAAGAAATAGGCAAATACAGTTTCGTATATAATAGGTATGTACAATGTACATATGCTGCAATAAACTGCATACTGCAAATTTCCTCTGAAATCCCTGATTGCGTAGGTAAGCAAATCTCATCCTTTAACAATGCATGATGTGTGTCTAAGACAATGAAATTACATTACTCGGAGCAATACCCGTTCAGGATATTGAGAAATGTGTCATATTACATCCTGGCCTCATAAATCTCCATACCGACTAATCCCTTGGCGTGTCCTTTGTTCGTCCTTTTCAAATCCCTGAAATATGCCATGATTAATGACATGGCGTTCTCAATGTGAGGTTCTGGTTGGATTGTTATTGAGTTTTTCACTATGTCCAATAGATGATCTACCATATCCTTGTGCATGATACTCGCAGCTATAAGCTACTGTTGTTACTTCTATATCTAAGAAGGACAAAATTACAAAAGAAAATATATACGAACTAGGTCTAGCGTGAGTAAATTTTAGGTTTTGTTTTTCTTGGCGTTGCAAAACTAGCGTTTCGCTTTATTCATATCCCCCAAAAATACACTTCGTGTGCAAAAGACGCCAAGAAAATTAGAATCCTTCAAATATAATTAATTACCTTAAAATATTTCTAAAAAGGAACTGATATCAAATGAATGCCAAGTTCTCCTAAACTGGAAATCATTTGCCCAGAAAGAAGTCTCAAGCACAGAAATCAAACTGAGGATTGGACATGACATTTCCCATTAATCTACGATTTACCAACGCTAAAAGTTAACATTAAAAATCTTGGCAAGTTTCAAAAATTAAAAAAATGCTTTCAACTTGCCAAGATTTTTAATGTTAACTTTTAGCGTTGGTAAATCGTAGATTAATGGGAAATGTCATGTCCAATCCTCAGTTTGATTTCTGTGCTTGAGACTTCTTTCTGGGCAAATGATTTCCAGTTTAGGAGAACTTGGCATTCATTTGATATCAGTTCCTTTTTAGAAATATTTTAAGGTAATTAATTATATTTGAAGGATTCTAATTTTCTTGGCGTCTTTTGCACACGAAGTGTATTTTTGGGGGATATCAGATATTTTTGGTAGGTTACATTTTTTGCAATTTTCTATAACTTCACACGAGCACCAAGGTAGAACTAACTATATCCTTGGAAATATTGGTGTCTTAAACTTTTCCTTTTTCATCATCTCTATTCTTCGGTACAATATATCTAAAATATTGCACCTTTAATTTTTTCATTTAAGCTTATTACACCGGGTTTCTTCTTTCTAGTTGTTCCTTAGGATTTTTGGTCCATGGTTGGCCTATCCTGCCAGTGGGTTACGGAAATTGAGTGATAATTTTTCCTCATGTATTAATGGGGAATCCGATAGTATGGATATTCAGGACAATCTGTTCTTATTTTTTTTTTTTTTTAATTTCGGCAAAATATTACCAAAGTGGGTAAGTCGTTCGAAAACGCATTACAAAACAACTAATTAAAAAGAGAATAAACTGGTGTGACACCACCACACTTTTCTTATCAGTTGAAAAGAAGTCAGCTTCTGCCACTAAAAGATTCGTGTGGTATATAAAATCAACTTCCATACCAAATTTTAAGTCTCTAGGTTGTACCGTTCTCGAGATATCTCGTTCACAGACAGGCGGACGCACGGACCAATGGACGAAAACAATTTTTATGGTATCCTGAGGCTATGATTCGTCCAGAAATGTGAAATACAGGGTAGACCAAATTTTCGACAATAAGGAATGTATATTATAGGATAAGGAAAGTAAAAAATTGCATGAATTCGGAAATCGAATACTTTTAAAAATTATGTACAGTGTACAGCTGTACACGCATGAAGCAAATTCTTTAAAATAGAAAGAGTAGGTACACTCTCTTATGATTTATCAATATTGTTTTGAATATCACACGTTCACCCTAAATAACTCAACTATAGTATATCCCTTTCATTATGATAGCTATGACTTATTAAAATCGTAGGCAGGGTTGCCAAAACTGCAAAGACTACAGAAGTAAAGAATCTTAAGTGCAGGTAGGTGCATCGCACAATACTTCCTTGTACATTTTCTTTCAACCTTAAGGTTGATACAATATAATTATGTACATATCTACATATTATGTAGATTCAAACATTCAAAATCATAAATTTCTGATCGATAACCAAGTACCTAGGTAATAATATTATGTGATGCAGTCCATATAAGTATGATGATTTTAATGTGATTTTTATTATTAAAATACTAAATAATACCAGCATGATTTTGCGTGTATTTCCCCAACCATTGATTTTCACCGAAGTGATTCATTTGTATTTTTCCTAATAGGTTTGACTACTATTTTTTCATTTACCTATAAATTAATAATAAAACCAAACTACATTTTTTTTTTTAAATAAAGATAATACGTACAAAAATGATTTACCTACTCCATAAGAGGGATAAAGCTATTAGCCCAATCCTCATATCAAATACAAGTGAGAACTGACTGATCTACTGATCATAACCAGATTAATTATTTAGGTAGTAGGTAGCTACATGTTTATAAAACAATCTAAATATAAACAATAGAAAAATGAAGAAGTAAATATTATATTTATTATGTAATCCATGCACTGTGAACCAAGTCAAACATTTGCGAAACCTTTCAAATATTACCTGCACCAAACGTACCCTTCCGACCTTTGTATAGTAGAGCTCCTTTTAATCGCAACGAGTGAGAGAGTGTACTGAAAATAGATATTTTTAGGACTGCAACATTGTAAGATATTCTGGAATCTGATTGGTTCTCGTATTTTGTCGTGATGATTCTCAACTATCATAATGAAATGGATATACTATAGTATCATCGGTCAATGAAACAACTAAAGAAAACCAGTTCTCTTTTGGTTTTTTCGCAAAAAAGTAGGTACTACACAGATACCGATTGGAATAATCTTTTATGATTTGTTTACCCTTCTCTTGTGTTTAGTTATGTAAAGTCAAGCATTTTTATGGATCGGTAATTCTCAGAAATCAAATGCGTAACAACGAAATTTGGTGAAATTGTTTTTACATTAATTATTCCCGTTATGTATGTGTGTTATGTATGCATGCTTAGATTGCTTAGGGAGGATCTCAATTCTCCGAGGATCTGAATTTTCCGTATGGTTGATGCGATATTGTCAAACAAAACTCAAATCGCCGAATCTCGGCTTGCAGGCCTACATATTTTCAAAATACTAAAACTTAAGATGACTTTAACAAGTAAATACTCGTTGTGTGTGTTTTTTTTTTATAGCCTCGTACATCGTACATTATTTTAATGGAGTACTCTATACCTAATTGTTTTAGTTTTTTATACATTACAAATTATATTATGTACATGTAGTCACCGTGGCAGAGTGAGTTAGCGCGCTAGGCATTGCACACATGGTGACCTGGGTTCGATTCCCAGCGGGGCAGGAATTTTTCTGCTCTGTACTTGGATGTTTGGGGTCCACTCATACCTCGTGAGGAAAAATGTGTAGTTACTTGTATGAGTAACGACCAGTGGCGGCATTACCAGAGTAAAAAGAAATTAATGTAATAGAATAATTCGAAATGTGAAGGAGGCTCTTAGTAATGCAGCGCTACCCACAAAAAATTGTGAAGAGGCCTTGTGCTTCACCACAAATAAAATCATACATAATTATTATGTGCATTAGATCAAGTAGGTATTTTCAATATGATATTGTTAAAGATATTAGATATTTTATTGAATAATCTCACTCATATCTTTAAAAAAAGCTAGACGAAGAAAAATACATTCATCTATAAGACCAAATAACCTAAAAAAGATCGAAGAAAGATAGGCAGCAAACACAGCCATTACGTATATTTCATTTGAGGAATCCCTGAGCTCTGATACTCGGAGAACATAGGTACTCTAATCGAAATTATATTGTGCGCTACCAATGACTTAAGGAGCTTATAACTCAAAAACCGTACATTTTTTGAAGACGGCTATTCTGACGAGGAATCATCTGACAAGACTCAGGAATATGTTCTGAAAGTTTCAGCTCGATAGAATAAAGCCTTCCTCTTCCTACCCAATGTCCATTCAAATGGACAAATGATTGAAGTGGTGCAATCCCAAGCAATTTTTATGTCTTGATGCGATAGCACCCCGATGTCCATCTGAATGGACATTGATTTTGTAGTGATAACTTCCCAAAAAAAAAAAATTCAGTGATATAAATTTCCTTGGCATATCCATAATTTTGAAGGGTTTTTAGAGGGAAGAGTTTAACAAAAAAAGAAATTACCTCACTTCCACCAATGATTTTTTGCATTTGAAAAATGTCCATCCAAATGGACATTGGGCATAAAAATACTGAATTCTGGGAAAAATGAAGGTAAACTGACAAACTTTAAAAGAAAACTTTTTATCTTTATTTCAAAATTTAAACAAAGTAATTAAAAGTTTGAGCAAACATGTTATTTAAGGTACAATTTAGTATGACAGGTAACAGCACATAGGTACTAATAAAAATGAACTAAACAAATTGGTATAGTTTTTTGTAAAAAAAAAAAAAAAAAAATAGAAAAGGGAAAATGTTGTACATTTGTACTTACCTATCTTTTTCTTTTAATTGTTTTGTCTTTTTTTATTATTTTCATTATTATTGTTAGTATTAGTATTACAACTAAGTATCAAAAATAAAAAGGTAAAATCAACTTGTAACATTTAAGACCTTGGTGTAACAAATAAAATTTACATTTTCCCTTCTTCTTTTTTCTTTTTTATAGCAAAAACAGAATTAATTTAAAAAAAAAAAAACATAATTAAGTAAATCAGTCACACTTAAAAAGACTAGAATAGCAAAATAAAAAATATTACACTTCTGGAATGCTGAGAAATTTTTTCTTCAACATGTTGAAAAATTATAATAAATTCCAAACATACATATTTGGCAAAAAGGAAAATATCTTAGCCAATTCTATATTTGAACTAACAACAAAGATAACAAATAGAGTAATATTTGACTAGATCAAGCTAGCCATGAAATTCTAGGAAACAGTTAGAATTTGGAGTGAAACATAGTGGTACTTTGCATTTAATACATGCAACTTTTGTTTTCTTGGAACAGAGAGGATTTCTACACCGTTCAGAGTTTTTACTGTCAAGATAATGTGGTAGGTGTCCAGCTTTCCTTTTTCTCTTTTCAGCTGATGGAAGAGGTCTCACCTGTCTTCTTCCTCCTATCACAGGTGCACCTTGATTTTCATCGCTGCTGGATTCAGAGGTATCATCATCGCTGGTTTCACGATCACTATTACTATTAATCAATTGATCGGCTAGCTCTAATTTGAAATCCAAGAGGGCTTTCAAGTCCTTCTTTCGGGCAGTCTTGTTATCGTCTCTATAAACAACCCAGGCATTGCATGTCCCCAGATCAATAAAGTGCATTAGTGCACGGAAGGTCCACTTGTTAGTCTTTGAACGCATTCTATAGAGAGCCAGGAACCGATCAATCAAGTCTACTCCACCCATCTCAGAGTTGTACTGTTTCACAATATGTGGACAAGGAACTTGAATGTAGCGATTGTGTTTTTTGGACCACCTTGAGCTATTAGCCATAGGCTCTTTTTGATGTATCGTTGACAATAAATTTAGAGGTTTATTGTCATTCCATTGTACCAGACATATATTTTTGTCCTCCCCAGTTTTCTGTTTGGCATATCCCCTGTCTTTCTTCCTCATATCTCTTTCATTTAGAACAGGACACTCTCTAGGCATATGATTTTTAGCTAATGTTCCTGTGCCATAAATTTTTTTCAACATCAAAGTATTCATCAATTTTTCACTAGTAAAGTATCTATCAAAGTATATTGCTGACCTGGGTGGTACCGTTTCACATAATTTGACTACAACAGACTCTGCCAGTGATAAATTAGCATATTCTGTTGTAATTGTGCTCCTTTTCCCCTGATAAAGAAAGAAATCAAACACCAGACCATTTTTATTGGCCAATACAAATATTTTAAATCCTACAGGGTTGGGTTTACCACGGACAAATTGTTTGAAGTTGCATCTGCCTTGGAAAGGAACAACTTGTTCATCAATGCATAGTTCACTAGGACGTATAAGTTTCAAACATCCATGGCGTACACTGTCCATCAAGGGCCGAACTTTCCATGCAACATCACTTTCTTTGGTACTGTGTGGTACAGAGTTGTTGTCAACTATTTTCAAAAACTTTCTGATCTCACTATATCTGTTTCTGGACATTGTATTACAAACTTGGGGGATTTTATACTTCTTATTCCAGTACATACGGTATTGAGGATAATTCAGACAACCCATTATAAGTTAATTGCAATAAAGTTCTTCATCTCTTGCTCTGAGACATTGATACTTTTTCCTGTTTCATTCACTGACCTCATATTTGTGTATTTTGCCATGTCTTGTATAATTTTCTCTTCTATGAATGATGAGAAATAGTCTAAAGGTGAGTTCAAATTTGGATGCAATATATGTCCATTATGTGGCCTTCGCAAGGTCCTACGTTTTAATCTACCAGAACCCCACTGCCTTTGAGGAAGTATTACCTGAATTGGAGGAGGTTCTATGTTAGGTCCCTGATCCTGAGTAGGTGCCTCATCCTGAGTAGGTGCCTCATCCTGATTAGGTGCCTCGTCCTGGTTAGAAGTTGTATTTCCAGGTCCATTGTTCAGAGAAAATTCATCTTCATTACTTGAAACAAAGAGACTCCCCATCTCAGCACCATCATCATCTTCACTACTGTTGTCTTCAAACTCGGAAAGATTTCCATTGTCAATGAAATCAAGTATATCATCTGGAGTGTATCTTTTCTTTGGCATTTCTGAGAATAAGAAGAACAAAAATAAATTAATATTTAGTTTCCCAAAGTCCATCTGGATGGACAAAGTTTGATTAGGTATCCCATAACTTTGAACTTGTAAAACCCCATATTATCTAGCATCAAAATGCAGAGAAAGACTTTGTTTTTGTTAATAACATAAAAATTAAATAGTTCTGTGCAAAAAAATTGAAGTACTTACCAAAATTTGAAAACCAAAACTCTTGAACGCCAAGATCCCCTGGAGATTCTCAAAAAGATATGAAAAAGTACATTTTAAAAAATTTAAAACTCCCGCCCTGAACGCGAGAGACTCCCTTCCATAAAATGAGAAAACCTCTTTGCTAAGAACCGTTTACAAACTTTGAAAATCGAACGAAACTCGGAAATTCCATATTGTCCATTTGGATGGACTTGGGGCAGCACGACTACAACAATGAAATTTCATTCGGGAAGTTACCACTACAACATATGTGTCCATTAAGATGGACACCGGGACAGTATCACTACAAACCGAAAAAACCCTTGGGAAGGAAGAGGTTAATAGCGATACATGTGATTACGTGAAGAAAAGTCGGTGAACGTCAAAAATCAACAAAATATGTTATAACTCATAAATGGTTATAGTTATAAAAAAATTACACAGAATAAAGAAAGCTGTAAATTGGTCAAATAATAAACATACAAAGTTTCAGCTTTCTATTATCAGCCGCATTTGAGATACAGGCAATACCGCCAAAGCGCCGCCGAGTGACCGCGGAAGTTTTTTTTTTGTTAAAACCTCGAGCTGCAAGCATTAAGAACCCATAACCAAAATGTCATAATTTTAACTTGAACCATATGCCCGTGGTAAGTCGAATGCGGAAAAAAAAAAAAATAATAAAAAATAAAGTATGAATCTTTTACTAATTTTGGGGGTGCTCGTAAAAGCGGTTAGGGGTGTCAGAAAAAGGTCAAATAAAAAGTAGTCATCTTCTATTCGACGAGGAAAACACGAATATGAAGAAAAAAGATTAAGAAGTTTTATTTAAGAAGGTCAAAATTACAAAAGAAAATACATACGAACTCGGTTTAGCGTAAGTATAGCACGCTCGTTTTGTTTATCTTGGCGTTGCAAAACTAGCGTTTTGCTTGATACAAATTAGGTTTTCTTTATTAAGTTGCAAAAGGTGCTCGAGAAATCTTCAAAATTCAAAGAATTCTGTTCCTAATTTGTTTAAAGTTCAAGCTTGTACTTTTTCGTTTTTTATATAGTGAAAAATAATACATATTCAGACGTACTGTATATCTGTGCTTTGCATATTCAACAAAATGTGTGACAGTCATATTTCATACAACCAATTCTACTTAGAAATCTATCAAATACTTCACGAATCACGACATAAATTTAGAGATAATGTGAGTATGCAAATGTGAAACGAGATTGGATTATGTGAAAGAAGATTGGATTATGTGAAAGGAGTTTGGATTATGTGAAAGGAGAGTGTATCATAAGAAAAGAGATTGGATCATGTGAAAGAAAATTGGATCACGTGAAAAGAGATTGGATCATGTGAAAGGAGTTTGGATTATGTGATAGGAGAGTGTATCATAAGAAAAGAGATTGGATCATGTGAAAGAAGTTTGGCTCATGTAAAAGAAGATTGGATCGTGTGAAAGAAGATTGGATCATGTGAAAAGAGATTGGATCATGTGAAAGGAGTTTGGCTCATGTGAAAGAAGATTGGATCGTGTGAAAGAAGATTAGATCATGTGAAAAGAGATTGGATCACGTGAAAAGAATTTGGCTCATGTGAAAATTTTTGGATCATTCGAAAAAAGATTGGATCATGTGAAAGAAATTAAAGTTATAAGGAAAGACGAGACAAGATGTGAACAACTTTCGACTTGCATACGCACATTACCTGCGGTGGAACATCGGTGGGGCTAAAAAAATTGTAGTATTATTTTATACTTTGGACGTTGCGGGTCCAGATGGAAAAAACCCCCGATACTCGTTTTGATCACACTTGATAATCCAATTGAAAAATCATTCATATTTCAAGACATACATAGGTAAATCTTCAAGATATGAATCTAGAGGGAATGTGTCTATAAGATATAAGAATGTGAAGGCAGATGTAGAATCAAGTGAGGGAGATACAAGTATACAGGATACAGACGGGAAGGTAATAGAGATTAGGGGAGGAGAGAGATAGTAGATAAGAAAGGAGAAAGTAATTTTTCAAGTTTGCATAGCAAAAAAGCGAAAAGAAAACATAACATTTGCATGCTCCGTCAATCTTGCAATCAATTAGAAAATGCTTACTCTTCGGTTCTGCAGAATATTTCGCAAGATATAAAAAGGCAACCGAACAGAACGAAAGCTACAGTATGTCCCTTTCTCTACCAAGCGAAAATACGTGTTATCAAATGGTGGCAGTGGCAAAGTTTGAATTCCAACTTTTTACTGATCAACTATTTTATTGACTATGTTCACAAATAAATATTTTTTTTATTGATACACTAACCATTTGCCCGTACTTTGCAAAGAGACTAAATTTAAAATGAACTATTGTATGGCTGTACTAACAACCGGTGGGATAGGCCACACTTTTCGATTCTGGACTATTTTTCTCTATCCGTTCCCAATTTCGATTTGTGATCGATGAAGATTCCGGGTTTTCGTGTAAAATACTTTTGATTAAAAAATGGGTACTATCGTTTAAGAAATGAAACTTGATATTAGTAATAATTCTGTGTCAGTGTGTCAGTGAGGTAGGCACAGATACCTATATCACGGTTCTAAGACGATTATGTATTATATAGACGCCCAGATCCAAAGTTTAGGTTCCTTTCTTGTCCATTGATCAATCGTCCTGATTTGAGATAGTCAGAACGGGGGTTTTACCCTCCATTCGCTGTTAATCGTACCAGCTACCCACAATAACCTCACACAGCCTGGTAGGGACGGAAATGCCAGCCTCACTTGACCTTTATAATCATTATAATGACTTTATAAGCACTAATCAATCAGTTATTTCAAGTAACCGCCAAAAAATCTCCACTTCAATACTTTATGTGTGGATTGCATTGCATTGTCACTAGGTATCCTACTGATTTAATCGTGAACTTAATTGGCCATTATTCATTTGATCCTGTGTAAAGCTGTTTGTTAAATCATGTAATTATTAAATCTATTCATTAGGAATTATGTGTTAGAGCCGAAGAAGGCTGGTAGAATTATAATGTTTTTTTTTACACATTATTCTTACTCTGTGGATAAGAAGTGAAAGGACCTTTTAGTTTAGTGCCACAAAGTTTATGCAAATAAAAAAATTGTATTAGCAAATGCTGAAGCAAGAAGTAGGTACATCTGGTATCTATTGGCAACATTGAGACGAAAATTTGATGACGTAATAATCCTGAAACACATTATTATGCAAAATGTTTGGGTTTTGTGTACCTACTCTATATTTGTTCCATATTTTGCTAATCTCCCCCCCTTTACTACTTTGGTGTGTGAGCATAGTTCATATAAATAATATGTAGGTAACTATATTTAAATAACCAATATTATTCATTCAGTTCTACATACTCGTAATACCTAATAATAATTTACTTGAAAAATGAAATGACGAAATTGAAAGATAAGAAACGGAGAAGAATGTTTCAGAGTAAGAAGTTTATTTTTATACTTTCCTTTCAGTGAAAATACACAAAGTATTAAAGTAAAATAGTAACAGAAATTTAAACTTGAAAAGAAAATTTATATTAGAAGACAAAATATTAATTTAATTTTAAATAATAAAACAAAACTTTGCAAAAATTATATTATTTTGTTTGACAGAGACAATTTTTTGATGGAAAAGTTTTACCAGGGGCGATCTAATTAAAGACAAAGAGGTCTTGCTTCCTCAATGCACATGACTGCAGTGTTTATTTTTTTTTATAATTGTCTACCCACACATGCAAAATGAACTTTATTTGTGATGCAATTACTGAATACTGATAACTCCATTTCTGTAGATTCCGATGAGATATCAAAATCTACAGAAATAGAGGGTTTTATAGGTTTTGTTATTGTACAACATCTACCCTCTGCAGTGTCTACAACTCTACACCAACACAGGTACAAACCAAAATTATTTCATTATCATTACACAATAATTTCAAATCCAGATCTTCCATCCATATTATGTATGAGTATCTCACTTCATGTATGTTCATCTAATTTACGTCTCGCTGATTTGGTTTAACTGTCTGATATAGAAGTCTTTATTCCGTCAGCATTTTTCATCATCCAATTCTAGTGAACTGTTTCCAACAATATCTTGAACTTCTTCTGCATTATGGCATCTATTAAAATTATAAAAAAATATTCTGGTGTGACACCACATGACTTTTCCTACTCCTTGAAAAGAAGTCAAATTCAAATTAGTGAATCAACGGTAATAGTTTTAAAATAATGTCACAGTCGTATTCAGCATCTCTAAATCATTGAATTGAATTTGTCAATACAACCACCCAACAATGACCGAAAACAACTTTTTGGTATCCTGAGGCTCTGATTCGTCCAGAAATGTGAAAAACTGGGTAGGTCAAATTTTCGACGAATACAATACTTCCTTACTATAGGTTAAGGAAAGTAAAAATCATTTAAGCTAATTAAAAACAATCTTTTGCTTTATCTGTGTAAATTATATATTTTAAAACATTTACATATTTTGGAAACAAAAATACTGAAATACATGTGATTAACAGGAATACAAATATTGAACATTCAAACAACACGAAGTATCAAATTTGATTTTCTAAACTTTATGATCTTTCTTGATATCAACTATGTTCCCTAATCTTTCCCAATGTTCTGTCCCTAATCTTAATGAATAAAATCAATTTACAATTTTACATTTATTCATAATTAATCAACAGAAAGAGATCTCCAAAACGCTGGACAAAATGATTCCCAATTCGGCACAGAGTCTCGTTTTGGTATACATACATCTGAGTGCGTCTTAAGAAGCATAAAAAAAAACCAAATAGGACGCCAGCCACGCGCAAAAACCTCAATAGCCACAAAGTGCAGGCTGCGGTTTAGCTAGTCTCTAATAAAAGTTTAAACACATTCACATAACGTAGAGAATAGCTGTCACTGGATGGGAAGTCTCTATAATCCACCAGTAAGTGAGAAATACGGCCTGAATTTAGTCATATTATGTATAATACGAGTATAGGTACAATGTGCATATAACAAGTAAAGTGAGTCACCGTCAGGATATTTCAAGAAACCAATATCTACTTCAGGCCTGCCATACACGCAACGATTCAATCCTCCTGAATTAATTGCACCAATCCATCGTTGCGTGTATGTGGAAACTGCACACATTCAGTTACGGCCTTTTCAATCTGTACGTTCTTAAAAATCGTACAAATAATCTTTATAAGTCTCTCATGAAACACATTGAATCTATTTTATGTACCTACATATTGTACTTCTAAGTCTAACACAGTGTTATTACTGTAAGTACCCACCCATATATATACAAGACATAACAAACACTTTGCTAAATGACTTGACAGATCCTGATTCCTGAGAAATAATCCTGGCTTCCCTTAAACTTAATATAGAAGAGACTGAATTAAGAAGAAAGTAAGGTGAAAACTGAGTCATAATACAATTTAACAACACGCGTGTAGGTATTTAGGGTCTTGTGTTCCCTCTGAACAATTACGGTAATGAAATTTTCATGTTGAAAAAGCTTTCGTGGGTTCATGGTTTTACTCTTAGAATCTGTGGATAACACATTTATTGTGTGGAAATTGTTCTTATGTACACTGATTTTTAAATCATTTGTATGGCATTATTCGAGCAATAGGTTAAATCAGTAAGTTTGATGGCAGATTTAATACTCTTCTTACTAAAACTATTAGGTTGATTTAATATATTCATCAGATGAACAGTTTATTTTTTTGAACATCAGCCAACATCATTTTTTTACTCATACATTATTTTAAGTGATAAAATCAGTGTTGACCTTAAATACATGTTCACATTAAATAATTCTAGTAGAACCAGAGGTCATTCTAAAAAAATATTTAAAGAAAGAAATAAAAAAGATGTTAGAAAATATTTTTTTAGTAACAGGGTATTTTGTTACTGGAATTCATTAACTGATACCATGATTAATGCTCCATCCACAAACTCATTCAAATCTAAAATTGATGATTTTTTTCTCTGTTAAATAGTGCATCAATTGTATAACATAACCTCATAATTTTGTTCTGGGCTTAATAGCTTTACTTATAAAACTTTGCCCTTATAAGATTTTCTATTATTATTATTATTATTTATTTTAAGTTTAATGCGGGTTCAAATCCCGGCCGGAGCGGAAAATTCTGACCGAGTTTTTCCGTTTCCGAAATGGCATGGATGTAAAGTTCCCTGAAGTAGGTAATGCAACTATTTTTTTCTAATTTTTTTTTCGTAGATAAGCAATAATTTTTTTTATTAACATCCCAAATGAAATGGCAGTTACAGGCGAAAAATATTTTCAGAAAAGCACTGGGATTGTGCGAGTAAGTTTTAACTAAAATCTATGGAGATAAATGGTGGAACAATAATACTCTCTCTCTTTGTCTTTCTCTCTCTCTCTCTTTCTTTCTCTCTATCTATACATATATCTCTCTCTCTTTCAATCCTTGTATTCCCTATTTCTCAATATTCTCTCTTTCTTACTCCCTGCTTCTCCACTCCATACGACTATTCTCTGTCCTTTATTTGTCTTGAACAATGCTGACTTTCAACGTCAAATCCTGCCATGAATCCATAATAAAAACGCATAAAAAATATGTTTCTTTTGCTTACATCAGCAAAATGCTATTAGAAAACATTATTTTTTATTAGTTTAAACTCCCTTAATATTGCTTGCTTTCATTTGTATACCAATATTGCATTTTTTTATTTACATTTATGTACCGTACTTATTTCTCCTAATGTGAAGTCAAAAACTTCATAAATCTTACTCGGAATTCTCCTCGAAAAGCCAAAAACAACACAGTACAAAAGCGTCTTTTTATTCAAATTAAAGTGCAAGGGAAAAGGGACTGGCTGTTATTATAAGAGGTAATATTTCCCTCGCCTGATAATGTAGCTGGTGAAAAAAGGCTAAAAGTCCTCGGAACTAACAATAGTGGGGGAATATTCTATTTCTTATGCTGCTTTCATTGCCCTTTACAAAAGCGGTATACAGGGTACATTAGGCCAAGCTTAAAAGTAATTATTGTCCCGGTATTCTGTGTATTTTCATTTTGGAATATCTAATATTTTTACCATCTAATAACAAATAAAGCATCCTTTTCTGAAAATTTCTAAAATCACCTTTTTCTGAGTATCAGAAGCAACTATATCAAAATAAACTAGTGACTGTACATTAGTGTTAATCGTATGTATGGGAACATGAGATGGTTGTTTGACTATTCGCTAATCACAGTGCACCATAACTTGGATTATCCTTATCCTCGTAGGTAATCGTATTTTATTATTTGACCCTTAAGCTCTCTAACATTCGATAAGAATCTTTCATGAAGATGGTAAATGCGAGTAATGATAAAAATATAGTTGTGCAGAATAGTCGAATACTTGAGATCGCTGAACTCCCAAATAGTTGAAAACTTGGTGGGTAACAACCAGATCTTCTTGAATTTGACTAACCTCGCCCTAAAAAAGAGGTTAATGTTTTGTAAGTTTCCTACGAGAGGAGGGTAAAACCCCCGTTACACATGACCTTGATGTGAAAGAGACATTGAGCGCCAAAAAATACTAACAGATATTATTTGAGCAATCTCACGGGTCCTAACCTACGAGTAATCCTGATGAGTAGGTACATTTGGTTAGTTATCCAACTAGAGTCAACCGGAATGCTACAGGGAACAAATTGCCTAGGAGTGCACTGGAACGAAGTCTCGGGCGTTCGCAACACTCTGTACATCAGCAGAAGAAAAGTCTAAGAAAAGAAAATAACAGGTCTCTGTGAGCAAAAGGAGAAAAGAAAAATATTATTAGGGTGAAAAACTTACTTCTTAACCCCTTAGACTTACAGCACAAAGTTTTATGAGTTCTACTAATATCGGTTTGTAGCGGCGGAGTCGTAAAGTTTAATTTTCACAGCGAGTGAAGAAAACAGGGTGATCAGTGAGCCGCTAAATGACTTGTTGGGAATTACATTGGGAACTAAAACATTATTGGATGATACCCCTCTTGTTTACTCTCCATGTCAATGGAACTATAACTACAATGGGCAGTGTTCCCATAGTAATGAAACTATCTAATGTTGTCTCAGCTCTCAGTACGCTATATTATGTCTTATGCCAGTGACAGTAATGTTGCAATCTTTCTTTCCAAAAGGTACCCGAAAAATTCGAGCATACTTATCTAACGAAGGTGATAGATTGAAGCATAATTATCATTTCAACAATGACACATTATTTTCTTTCTTTTTTCAAATGAAAGAAGAAGAAGAGGATAGAGAGAGAAAGAGAGAGAGAGAGAGAGACATAGAAAGGAGACTTTTCGTAAATGAAAGAAACGTTTTAGTGGATGTGACAAAAACAACATAATATCTATTTGTGTTGTTGTAAGTGAAA
This sequence comes from Bactericera cockerelli, assembly GCA_024516035.1. NCBI lineage: Eukaryota > Metazoa > Arthropoda > Insecta > Hemiptera > Triozidae > Bactericera > Bactericera cockerelli. The sequence goes on from JAMCCL010000165.1 coordinate 58,217, forward strand.
AAGTTATCACAATGGTGATGATGTTATAACTATTCAGACTCGTCTTAATAAATTTATTATTTGTCATAGTTTGGAACTTGGGAGTTGAATCACCAACCTTTAGGTTGAAAGTCCGCCGCCTTATCGATCGAGGTCGATTAATGTTTATTGTAGGAGGTACCAACGTCCAATGATTATGGGTTATTCTAATAACTAACGGGTAGTAAAACATTCTTAGGTAAGTATAGGTACCACTAGGTAGATTTAAGATAAATGATTCGAGTATGAGTATTATATGTATACATATAAACTAAGTTTCGTGTTAATATAGGCCGGCTGGCGAGTGCTACTTGACGAGCGCTCGCCTCCCGGCGAGCTTGATACCAACCATAATAGCATCAGAACTCATTTCAATTTTTCGACTTCATAGAAGAGGAGAAAGAAATAGCAACAAGTGGAGAGGAGAAAGAAATAGCAACAGAATAAGTGGATGTGCTATAATTTCCAAAAATTGCAGTGCCGCCTAATAGTACACAATATTAATCAGGTATCTACGAAGCATGTTGTAATAATTTTTAAAATTATAATTGAGAAAAGAAGAACTGTATAAGAGAATTTATTCGGAGAAGAAAATTACTATTAGCAAAATAATCTTGAAAATGATTAATGAAGACGGCGGAGGAGCAATATTGTATATTGCTATAAATAATATATATCAAACTTATAACGGTGCAAACCTCACGGGCTAATTGGAGAAAATAATAAATTGGTGTTTGCATTATGCATTCCAGAAATTCCCGAATAGTACGTGAGTAACGCGAGGAAACACACTTTCCACCTTGCAGGGAGGGAGACAATTTTTCCTGGAAACTTCGTCCCCTCTTAATGATAAATGTTGCTTTACAAATGGGGTATGAAATGATGGGTATGAAATCACCCCTCCTAAGAAATTTACCATGGGGGTAGCGTATTAAGGAGATAGGAGTTTTCTTTTTATCAACGCTGGAAATAGAAGGGACCGTACGGACCTTTGTGAAGAGAACTCCCTCTCTTCTTTTTATTCAAAAAGCGTATTGTGAACTTTAAGCTTTTGGTGCTGCGAGAAAGAATCAGTGCGGGAATTCGGAACTGATTTCCTACACTTTGACTGTCCTTTAATTGAGTTATGTCAAAAAATTGCAATATGTCAGCAATTGTTTTACTTGGTGGTACAGGGATAACTTTATAGTTATGTTTTGTTCCTTGGCTATTTTGCTTTTTGGTATAATACTAATATATTACTCACCTTTTGAAAATCCCATCTACAAAATCATGTTTATTAATTTATTTTCAATAGTAGTTTAATGTAGTTTGAATCCGTATGTAAACGTAAGGGTTTGAGTCCAGGCCACGTGTCACATATATCTTGACGAACATTCGTGTTTCATTCGAATTTATAATAATGCTTTGAAAATGGAAACAATTATTTCCTCACACCAAGAAAAAAAACTTCAAATCCAGTAATACCAATATCAGTGAAATCCCAAAATGAAAAGAAATAAACAAGTTGTGGTGACGTTTCACTTGGGGTGCGGGCAAGATAGCCATATATCTGCTAATGGGTGTTGAGGGTGACCTCAACAGTTCAACACACATGGTGCTCTGATACCAACGTGAGAAGAGAAACGGTGTGGTAGACAGAGAGAAATGGATATCCAGACAAATTCTAAGTGAGGTCTAGAAATTCAAAGAGGTTGAAATTAATTATATTTAGAGCAGTTGGAAAAAGAAAAGCAGATTTTTTCGCCGCTTTTCTCTAGTCTTTTACAAATCTGACTGAGCTATGGAAATGGAAATACAAGCCCGCGTATGTTTTGTATGTTAGTTTCTAACGTACGAGCTAAGTAAATGCCTTTTTACATAATGGGAAGCATTTTTCAAATAGAACGCGATGAGTGAGAATTTGTTATTCAACATTAGGTATTTTAATTTTATTAAATTCGCAGGTAGGTACCTCTCACACAACTCTTTCCAAACATTAGATCTTTTATGAAATCCATCAGAAGAAAATTCAAAAGTCGCGTCGTGGAACCGCTGGTTTCTACATGTGATTAGTTTTTTTTTTTTTTGTTATCTGTTTGAGTAGTTGTGATATCACTGTTTTATTAAATTTACGCTGAAACCGGGACTCGAACAACCGACCTCCAGGTTACAACCCCGCCTCCTTGACGATGAAGCAGCTGAGGTTAGTAGGTGATTAGGTACATTAATTACTACGGTATTATTTTGCTTTTACTTCCGAGTACAGTTAAACATGGATACAAGAAAACCCTGGTTATAAATGATGGTCCCATTTTAATGTGGAACTATTGTGTCCATAATTTACAGTGTATTACTTCTTACTCTCTTTTGTATTTTGTTTTTTTTTTGTACAGAAATAGAATCCTTAAGAGAATCATCACTCAGCTGTAAAATCATATGAGAGAATATCAGGGAGGAATATACAGAAGCCGAAAGGTTGAATGGAAGAAGGGGAAATAAGTTCACTGTGAAAGAGTGCAAGGAGAAGGAACAGTAAGAGAAGATAACATGAATGTACTATAGTACCTATAAAGAGAACGCTTTTCTTGTGTTATAACACTGTAATGTAATGTACAGAGGTCAAAGTTAGGTACCTACTAATTACTCGTACATTTGTAGTACCATAAATTTGTATAGAAGTTTTTACTTTTTTTGTTTGTGTCGATGGCATGTTGAATACACCAGTTCTCGTTCAGTCACTGTAATCATCGTTCCGTGATGTTAGGACTTAAAGTCAAATTCTATTGCCGGTAAGATTCTAGTACTAAGTTTCCTTAATGGAGGATAAAACCGATAAATTCTAAATAAGTACCGCAACATATATCCTTTGAATAAGGAACGCAAAGAATATCTTGTGGGGTGTGTGTGTGACTGTGGTGTGTGTTTGAAATACATTTAATAAACTATCAGTCTCAGAAAGGGTAAAAGAAACGAGCGCACTTGCTGGATGTATAAATATTGGCCTTTACTAGAATGAGTCTCCAGGGTAATTATTAGGAATTCCCTTGCAAGAGGGACTTATAGGGGAAGACCCTCTGATATATTGCAGCTGTAGTCTCAGTGGTGAAATTTAAGGTCCCTTAATTGATTTACAAATATCATTACCAGTGCATACAAGGCTTTCCACTATAGACACCATATGAAATACAACATAGGATTAGGAATAATAGAGTCTTGGCTTTTCCCTTCACCTACTTCTTCTCCATCTATTTCCCTCTGTAAGTATTCCTTTCTCTCTCGTTACGTATCCAATTTTTGTCGGATCTTCTCACTATTAGGCAGTTTTACACAGCATTATGTATGTAGGTATTAGCAAAAATAATCATGTCATGTTCCATGACTGTACTGTTACCCACTCTCCTTATTGTACATTTATCCTTATTCTTCTCTATTCTATTCTTATTTCTCTCATTTCTTCTGGTTTTTTCTCTTGATACATCCTCTACTTTTCACATTATTTATTCTCTAACACTTCCATGTAGCACTCAATTAATCTTTTACTCTCTATCTACCAATCTACATATTTGGTGCAAATGTGTATCTTTATTTCCTATTTCAAGCACTATGCTAGAAGAGAAAACCATTTTTTTCCGTATTTTTCCCCCACTATCCACAGGTGTAGTACAAGAAGGAGTATATTTTTCTTTCCAATAATCAGTTGAACATGCCTAATGATTGACATAATGTACCTTATAATGTTTGAAATTTCCAGGAAAGGAAGCTAGGAAACTCACTGCTAGGGTGAAAAGAAACAGAATGGAGTTTTCAAATGTCATTGTCCTGAATGAAGTTTCTCTTTCTCCTTCAATTATTATTATTCCCAACCCTTCCTTAGGATTTTCTTTCTCAATAAAGGAATATTTTTATTTCTTATTATTTCTAATATTATAAAAATTACAGAATATCACGCACATCTTGTTACAGCTCTGAGATCCTCTTAAGTTCTTGAGTGAAAGATATTTATTAGTCAGAATGTCTGAGTGGAATTGCGCACAGGGTTGCACGCACGGTAATCTGGTTTCGATTCCCGGTTGGCTAGAAAACTCTGTACTTTGAATGTCAGAAGTCCACTCATATTTATCGTGAAGATGAACAGGAGGAGCAATGACTTGTATGATTAACGCCTAGTGGCGGAATTACCAGAGATTAAATAAAATAACGTTAAGGAATAATGTTACAAAAGAAAAGGATGCCCAAGAAGTGTGAAGACTGTGATGAGGTGCTTTACCACAAAGGAGTCATAATTATGTACAATAACTTTGGCTTTTACTATTTATTTTTTTATCAAAACAAAATGAACAGAAGTTCCACCAATATCTTTAAAAACTACTTACATAATTTACTAAAAAATAATGTAGACCAAAAATATCTAACTCTTTCCACATGTCTGGTTGGGGGACGTTAAACAGGAAAAGTCGAGTGTCTCGCTAGGAGACTATAAACAGAGAACGGGCCCAGTAAACCTAAACAAGCCAGGCTAGCTTGCAGTTTCCCAAAGGTTTGTTTAATGGCTTATAAAGAAAAAGCCCAAGTTCTCACGTAGGTTGATTATA
>JAMCCL010000166.1:0-62774 GCA_024516035.1 Bactericera cockerelli
GATGGGGGTTGAGACATATCAAATCCAATGGTTTTGAGGTGCTGATTACGAAATTGTCATTGATTTTTAGATAAATGTTACCGTTGAGTCACCAGTGGTGGAATTTGACTTCTTTTTGAGTGATAAGGAAAGTCATGTGGTGTCACACCAGATTTTTTTTATACATACGAGGTCTGTCCCGAAAGTTCGTATAAAAGTGTTCTGGCAACGCTGGAAGGCAAAGTGGGGAGGCAATTTGGGCTATTTCCCCTTCTACAACATCCAAACAATTCTCAGTGTGCGTTCGATCGCCTTACGATAAAAACTGGATCGTCCCGGTACCTGTGAAGTGACCCCTCTCTCTATCACTCGTCGGCATGGAACTCTCAGTCATTCAAGAACAGCGCGTCATCATCAAATTTCTCGTAAAACTCGGCAAGAATGGGCACGAAATTTTTAATGATCTCAACCAAGTTTATGGAGATGATGTTTTCAAGGAACCAACAGTCCACAAGTGGTTAAAAAGATTTCGTGAGGGCCGAGAAAGTCTCGAAGATGACCCTCGGTCAGGACGTCCTTCCACTTCCAGCACTTCTGACAATGTGGAAAGAATTCAATCTTGTGTCCTGCAGGACCGTCGTTTAACCGTCAGACAGGTGGCTGAAGAGATTTCTTTGAGCAAAACAACGATTTGGCGCGAGAGGGACGGTGGATCCTCCACCACGACAATGCCCCCGCTCACACCTTTCTCGTTGTGCGTGAGTTTCTGGCTGCCAATTCGATCATAGCGACTGAACACCCCCCTTATTCACCGGATTTGGCACCCTGTGACTTCTTTTTATTCCCAAAAACAAAATTGGTGCTTCGGGGGCGGCATTTGGGGGACGTTGAGGCCATTAAAGCAGCAACGACGAGTCAGCTGAAGAGACTTCAAACTGAGGACTTTCAAGGAGCCTTCAAACAGTGGAAACGGCGTTGGCAGAAGTGCATTGTGTCCCAGGGAGAGTACTTTGAAGGAGACAAAATTGAATTACCCGATTAATTGTAATATAAAATTTTTATTTCATTTTTATACGAACTTTCGGGACAGACCTCGTACTATAGTCCTTTTTAAAAGAAAACAAAAAACTGACAAAGAACGTGTTTCTTTAAAATATTGCACCATTATCCAGCATTAATGGCTTGTTGATTACAACGCTCAGTGGGTTACAACTCCATTGCAAACTCTCGTGATGCTGACTATTTCCAAGTCAATCCAGGCCATGTTAGGATAATGTCTACTTCCAATAATGTGATGATCAGGAATCAAGTAATTCTACCATCAAACCAGCGTTGCACATATTTTTATCTTACCTGCTAGGAATGTACAACTGAGCCTACAGTATCTCGCTGTGATGGAGTTTTTGGATACAATATGAGGAAAAAGAGTTTCTAGAATGAGAATCCATTGGAGGCTGAGCGTGATTTGTTCTGTGTTTATGTCAAAGCTTCTTGTTTGTGGTACATTTTCACTGGAAGAACTGAAAATAAGAAAACAAAAGTCTGAATATCTTAATATATAAATGTCAAAGTCACTGACTGACTGACTGATCATCGCTCTACAGCCCAAACCGTAAGTCCTAGGAAGCTGAAATTTGGTAGGTAGCTTTGTCTTATAGTCTAGATGTGCAATAAGACGGGATTTTTCGAAATTCCCACTACAACACCTGCCATTGGCGAAAAAGGATTTATTGCTTTCACGGCCATGCCTCGGCCCGCAAAGCGGGCGACAGCCCGCTAGTATAATACGAGGTCTGTCCGGAAAGTTCGTATAAAAGTGTTCTGGGAAGGCTGGAAGGCTAAGTGGGGAGGCCAGGTGGGCTTCGTCCCCTTCTATAACATCCAAACAATGCTCAGTGTGCGCCCGACCACCATACGAAAAGAACTGTTTCGTCCCGGTACCTATGAAGTGACCCCTCTCTATACCACTCGTCGGCGTTGGAGCTCTCAGTCATTCAAGAACAGCGCGTCATCATCAAATTTCTCGCGAAACTCGGCAAGAATGGCCGCGAAATTTTTAATGATCTCAACCAAGTTTATGGAGATGATGTTTTCAAGGAACCAACAGTCCACAAGTGGTTAAAAAGTTTTCGTGAGGGCCGAGAAAGTCTCGAAGATGACCCTCGGTCAGGACGTCCTTCCACTTCCAGCACTTCTAACAATGTGGAAAGAATTCGATCCTGTGTCCTGCAGGACCGTCGTTTAACCGTCAGACAGGTGTCTGAAGAGCTTTCTTTGAGCAAAACAACTATTTGGCGCGAGAGGGGCGGTGGATCCTCCACCATGACAATGCCCCCACTCACACCCCCTCGTTGTGCATGAGTTTCTGGCTGACAATTCGATCATAGCGACTGAACACCCCCCTTATTCACCGGATTTGGCACCTTGTGACTTCTTTTTATTTCCAAAAACAAAATTGGTGCTTCAAGGGCGGCATTTGGGGGAAGTTGAGGCCATTAAAACAGCAACGACGAGTCAGCTGAGAAGCCTTCAAACTGAGGACTTTTAAGAAACCTTCAAACAGTGGAAATGGCTATGGCAGAAGTGCATTGTGTCCCAGAGAGAGTATTTTGAAGGAGACAAAATTGAATTACCCGATTAATTGTAAAATAAAAAAATTATCTCATTTTTATACGAACTTTCCGGACAGACCTCGTATATGTTTAAAAGTATAAATTTTTGAAAATGTAAAAATGCATTTGATATAGCTATTTTACAGTGATACATAATTTATAGTGTACAAATAAAAGCACACACGCGCGCTCAAAAATAAACACACACGCCATTAAGTTTAACTTGATTGTAATAATATGTAATAATAAAAAAAATACCTACCTCAAGAGAGTAAAGTAGAATTTAGCGCATGATAAGCTCAGTGGTATCTTAAGCGCAAAAAAATGTAATGAAATTTTGATTACTGTTCTTTTTAAAAGATACCTTCCCATGCTCTCGTATTGACCCAGCACCTAAAGGGAAAGTATTATGTAACTTCTCGTCCATCAGAGGGAAGGCATACTACGGGATGAACGAGTGAACGAGCTACAAGACACACCGCAAGTATGTACAGTAGCTGCTGTTTCAAGGCTACAAAATGAAAGGCTGAGAAACACTCATCTTTTAAAAAAATACTCACACTTCAGAATTGTACAACTTCATGATAGGTAAGTATACCCAGTCACTAGGAAGCATTGGCTCAACTCCCTTCTCCGAGAAAGTCAATGTGACTGGATTAGCACTGAGATTCGGAGGAACACTGAAGACGCTCTGATAATACTGTTTGATCTGAAGTAAACTGCAAGGTAAAACACAGTCCAAATTAATAACTTTAGGCTGGAAAAAGTTCATTTAAGTAGTTTTAGTAGATTATTTAAAATTTAAAAAAAATATCATCATAACGATGGTTGCCAGACAGTGGATGAATGACTCAGCAATTCTATAACAGACTGTCTTTATAAGGAGGCTAATAGTTGACAAGGGATAATAATAATAATAACATAAATATTGAAAAATTAATTAGTTATCTTGGAACAATATACACAAGTAGCAAATTTAATACAACAGTAATATTTAATGGATATTGTACTAGTGAAAAATATCTCAACATGTGACTTTTTTAACTTCAAGTGTTGATGTCGTGAGAATTAGCCAACGGATACCCAGGGCACCACCATCTGGATTACCAGAACAACGCCGCAACCACTCGACCAGAAATGCCTGTTCAGAATTATTTAAAACATAAGAAACAGAAATATATTGAAGCAAATTTTTATACATAAAAAATTGCTATAAAATGTACTTATATAATATAAACTTCAAGAATTCAACTTTTAACTCTTTTGGAAGATATTTATTCATATGGAATTATAATTATGTATTTTACCAAGAATTATATTGCCTGCAGTTGAAACCTAATTTTTAACATACTTTACCTTCCAATGGCATCATTTAGTATTCCATAAGTAGCATCTTCATTTCCTGTACTGATTGTCAAACTTTGTACCTGCCTGGTCAAGGAGAGGAAATATTTCTCTTCAAATACAAAATTACGAACGAGAGGAGATAGTAAATGATGTTGCTCACTCTGTACAACACTCATTAGAATCAGGGAGAGACCATGCATCAGTTCATCATGTATTGAACACTGGAAACAAAACAAAACTCAATAATAAATTACGGACCTCTGTGGCTCAGTGGTTAAGAGCATTAGTTTCTGACCCGGAGGTTGCGGATTCGAATCCCGGCCGGAGCAGAAGATTCTGACCGAGTTTTTCCTTTTCCGGAATGGCATGGATGTAAAGGTAAAGTGGCCTGAAGTAATACACAAGCGGTTCCGAGGCACAGTTACCTTTTTTTAATAATTTATTTATTTATTTAGAAACTCTTTATTAGTAGGAAGAACATATATATACAGACAAATAATGGTAAATATAAAAATAGACAATATTAATAATATAAACAAGGAAAAAAAAGAAAAAAAAAACAAAACAAAATATATACATATGTCCTAACTAAAGGGCGGGGTTATTGCCTATGGCAATAACCCCGCCCTTTAGTTAGGACATATGTATATATTTATACATATGATAATGGTGATAAGAAAACGAGACATCAGGATTTTTCATTTTTTATGTCAGTAAATCAGTACTTGTTAAGTTCTTACGGCATAAAATAAATTTGAACCTTTTACATACCTGACAATGATGATACAGCTCAAGCAGAGATACAAGCATGTTGATTTCATAACTTGCATAGTAATGATTTGCAGTAGATGATAATACAGTGGATGACACTATTTTGCATAGATAGTCTATCAAGCCATCACAGGAGCTAAATAACACAAGAGCCTCTTCTTTCTTCATTTTCAAATAGATGAACAAATTGTTTAGAAGAGGAAACACAGAATTTTTATGAAGAATCATAGGTACTGAACCTAACTGAGGCAAGCTTTCATGTCCTTTATCGAAATGACCATTTAACAACCAAGAATATTGTGACAAGTTAGCTAGATCCTGTTTGAACAGACCTGAATTGAATAGTTTATTGAGTGAAACATCATAGCACTGGGATATGATTAAGCTGAGTAAAGCATTGCTTAGCATTGTACTCAGTGTATAATTTAGAGGAGAGTTCAAGCTCTGAGCAAGCCACTTGTGTGTAGATCTAACTATCAAGGTTGTAAACATGCTAGGAGTAGCATTGCTTTGACAATTGATAATATTGATAAGATATAAAAGAGCAGCACAATGTTCCATATCTAATTCTGAGCTTTCTGCTCCAGTGAGATTAAAATGTGTTTCTAACAATCTTATAAGTACTGGTGAGAATTCAGAGATAACATCTTGTTTAAGACTGTACATACTAATTGTACTCATATAGTAGAAACATTCAATGACTAGCTTAATATGGCCACTGTGTCTATCATTTATAAATGTTAATACATGATTTGTAATATCATAGTGTTCTATTAAATAGAGACATATTTTAATGTTCTGGCCAGACAAAACTCTGTAAAATTTAACTATGTCAACTGTATAAATATCTACAGAACTCTTTAGCAATTCATGGATTTCTTTGAACAGCTGTAGATCTTGAATTATGAGTGCACAAATCTCACTTGAATGTCTAGCCATGCGGGTTAATATTTGAACAATATTTTTGATTCCCACACTGTCAGGATTTAAGTGGTTTAAAATATAGGACAGTCTCTTCAGTAGATCAGTTCTCATTGAACCACGCACAAGATCAATTCTCACATAATCCTCATCTTTTATTTCCTTTTCTTCTTTCTTTAAGTCATCCATATTGACATGAAAGTTAGGCTGCTTCAACTTATACATAGACAAACAACGAGTCAGGCAGAGTTCATCAGAAAAGTTTACAAATAATTCCTTTAGTACATGCAGTGTAGGTGAGATGGTGGGTTTGGAGTTGTCATCCAAGCTGAATCTGAGTATAAGGTAAACATTACTGTCAATGAGTTGTGACTTGATAGGACAGTTCAGAAAGACATTGTATGAGTCACTCTTATGTAATATATTAGCAAGGGTGTTAATAGATGTCATCCTTTGCTGTAAAACAGAACTTCTACTTAAATGTAATAGTTCCTGTATTGTGTAGCCAGGTCTATCAGGTTCCTCTCCATGGTGATATAGACCCTCAGTCTTTAAATTTTCCTCTTTATAATCCAAAAGATTTCCTTCAAAGTCAAATCGAGCATTATAGGACTCAATGTTGGGTTTTAAGTCCTCTGTTGGCTTAACATCTTCAATCCACTTTAACTTGTCTTCTTCAATAACATCCATGTGAGGCCATTTGTTTGCAATTTCTATAGACAAAAAATGAAACTTAAGATTACTTATAGGTATAGTTAAACATGACACTTTGTCTTGAATGGAATGACCTAGAGTCCTAGATGGTGAAAGAAATGTTAAACCACATCAACGAATAAAAGATCATACTTAATGATCAAATAAAATATTGATGGTAAAAAAAAAACACACACAAAATATTAAGTGCACTGGTAGTCAAGTGGTTAAAGCACTAGTCTGGTAATCCAGGTAGCGTAGGGATCCGTTGGTTCGAATCCCATCCAGTGCACGAATTTTTCCTCATTAATTTGAGATTGTGACCACATAATAATAAGACTCTGAGGGTTAGGTGATAGAAAATGCTTTGAGCATTAACCTCGCCTGGTGGTTACCTTCCACTAAAGAGTATTATTATTATTATTATTATTATTATAAGAAAAACTGTATTTTGTACAGATGTTCATGATTTGTTAGGATTCTTTTTCCAAACTTAATTTTTTTTATTTCTTAATTTTATTATTTCTATAAGTAAATGTTGTACAGTTAAACAGGGTCCAGCATAAGTCCTGCAAAAGCTGGATATCTTCTGATTGGCTTTATGTACTGATAGGAACATTGCATGGTCCAATCTCCTTCTTTTAGTCTGTCTTATCCCGCTTAAGCAGGGTCGACATTGTTCAACCTTATGGTTAAGGTTGGTTGGTTTTGGCACATTTTTACGGCTGGATGCCCTTTCTAATGCCAAAAATTCTATTTGATTTAATGTCCTGGATTAGGACGCGGTTTTACCCTCCATTTGCTGGGAATTGCACCAGCTACCCACATTAATGCCAGCCTCTTTGTACGGAGGGAACAGAATATTTCTGAGTAAAAAATGTACACTTTTTTTTTTTGCCTCATTTTTAAAGTACTTTGGTGAAAACAAAACAATACTATGTTTACCAAAAAATAATGGTGGGCTTTGAAAGTTTAAACTGTCAGTTCAATTTCCCCCACAACACTAAGTGACAAAGTTGTTCTCTTTTGAATTTTTATTTTCCCTAGTGGTGTATGACATGATATCATCACTGTATAATATTTGTTAATGAGATATTACAAACCTGAAACTACTTCTGGGACACTTTCTAATTTAATTTCTGTAGATTTGGTTGTTGAGTTTTCTATATCCATTGGTGAATCAGCTTTATTCTCTTGTTTTCCTTTGTATTTTTTAGCCTTGAGAAATTCTATGATGCCAGGGTCTAGTTCACCCAAGAGTTTTTGTTTTTCCAAGATGATCTCTTCTGTTGACATTTTAGAGAGCTTTTCAACATTTTCCTGGTGTATAACATCTTTGTCCTGGCCAGAGACAACCACACTTGTGCTGCCAAAACTGTCTTTGTCAACAATTGGTCTCAAATTTATAGTGGAAGAAGGATTTGAATCAGCTAATATCTCTTGGGCATTTCTTTTAGCTCTCATGCTCTGAGCAAATAAACTCAGCTTTCTCTTGCTTGTTTCCATTTTTATCTATAAAGAATATCAATATGTAACTAATTAATACACATATACCTAGAAATAGGTTGATAGAAAGTGTTTTGAAGTTAATGAAATGTATATTTCTTAGTGAAATCACAAAGTCACACTTCCAAAAATAAGTGGAGGCATAATGGTATAATAATTTAACAGGGTTGATAGTCTGTCCAAGTATCTCAGTGGTAAATGTTGTGGGTTCAAAACCCAGCTGGGACATGTCATGTTATCCTCCCATTTGTATTTTATACCACATAATAATATGTCTTGGCCATACAGCTGGAATAATGGGACTTAAAAGTCTTAGGGCGGAATTAATAGACATTTTTGTAATACCTCTGTGGCGCTAAGTTACGGATTGCATATTGGGTAAAATAGGGAAAATCGACACTTACCAACGACTTAAGTTATTGATGTTGTTTATTAATTCCGCCCTTAATCAGACAGTTTTTATAAGGCAATATTATTATTAGGTATTGATATAATTCTGATTAAAAAAAAGATGCCTAATGATGACTTTTCATGGCCCCACTCAGGCTGGATGAGTTTAATATGATTAGCTCACAAATTGAGGGTAAAACCCCCATTGTGACATTATCATACAGTTGATAATGATGAGGAAATGGAATTACTTGAAATCATTAGTGAAATATTATTTTGTTCTTTCATTCTTTGAGGCCGGTGTCAATGATTTGCACGTTGATTCTTGTAGTATCACCAAAGTTAAGCAATGCCCACTGAGGTGAAGATTTTGTGATGCTTGCATTCAGGTCCAACCCAGGCTGGGTGAAGTTAATGTGGGTACCTAGCAGGTTTGTGATTTTCCTGCAAATGGAGGGTAACACCCCTGTTGTGATATGACCATGCAGTTGAAAGTGACATTAACACATAGACAACCAGCATGTTTTTAGTGAATTCTCCCGTGGGACCGGCGATGTTTAGGCTATTCACAGGCGTAGTACACGCATGTACCACCGGTGGTACACCGATCGTCTAAGTGTTAAAATCAAAAAAATATCATTATATGGGTTGTATTTTAGACCACTTACCGACTTTTTAACTTTAGGGCTGCTAGGGCATAAAGTTCCATGTGGGTTTTCAACTTTTCAATTTGGGTTTCGATCACAATTTCACACTGTTGTAAAAGGACAGTGATGAGTGAACATTTACTTCTTTTTTATTTATTTTAATTGCAATTAAATCAATTAGTCAAAATTAAAAAAGTGTTAACACTTTTTCTTTGAAAAAATCAAGTTTATTTTTTAAAACACCCGCCAACTTCTTTATTTTTAAAATTCAAAGTTCATAAGGATTTTTTGAGCGCGAATTTAAAAAAAAAAAAATTACAACTTTTAATAAATTAAAAATGGGTTCGTGATTGCGATGCTGGCTGTGGCCTTCCGGGCTGGGTGAGGTTGGTTAATGTGGGTAGCATGTTTGTGAGTTTCCTGCGAATGGAGACACCCCCGTTAGATATGACCATACAGTTGAAAAACATCGTTTAAGTCTATTAAAACAAACTGGCCCAACCGCCCAACCTAGGTTGAGTGAGGTTGATGTGGCTAGCAGGTTTGTGAGTTTCCTGCAAATGGAGGGTAATAAACCCATCTCGAGATGATCTAGCTCTTTAATGGAAAGTGAAACCACCTGTTAATAATAGTAAATTCAGTTGTGATTTTCATAATCATTCATTAATTATTTTAAATTTCAGATAAATAATTGGTCAAAGCATACAGTTCTGAGCTTCAGCAGTTGCAGAGGCTATAGAGACACAGACAATTCTTGGATCCACTAATTATCTCTATCATCCAATCTGTAAGTATTCCACTTTAATTCAGCATTGAAGTTCCTAGGAAATTTTGCCCTTAGTATTTTTAAGTTGAGTATTGTGTGAAACCCCCTTGAGGAATTATGGTATATTTCTAGTTTAGACAGCAAGTAATTTTTGGCCTAAATGAGGTAGCATCTGCTGTCAAGACAAGTTCCTGTTAAAGACAACACTATGTATTCAGTATTATACATTATAGACAAGTTTGAATCAGTTTTTACATTTCTCATTTATACATTATGGCTCAATTCAAGACTTAATTCCACAGAGGTATTATGTCTATTTATGTTTAGGGCCAAATTAATAGACAAATTCTATATATTAAGTCATTGCTAAGTGTCAGTTGTCCCTATCTTACACAGTATGCAAAAGAAATGGGTACAAGTAATTACTTTACTCATAAAGTACAGTTTCTCTCTCTCTCTCTCTCTCTCTCTCTCTCTCTCTCTCTCTCTCTCTCTCTCCCTCCCTCCCTCCCTCCCTCCTTCCCTTCCTCCCACCCTCCCTCCCTATCACTCTCTGTCGATTTTCCCTATCTTACACAGTACCGTGACTTAGCACCACAGAGGTATTACAACGTCTATTAATTCCGCCCTTAGTGCCACAGAAGTATTACAATAACATCTAGTTATTCTGCCCTAAATGTTATCACAGGAAAAAATATTTTCTTAAAAAATCAGTTTAAAATTCTGGTGTAAACATCACATGAATTCCCTTATCCCCTGAAAAGAAGTCGATTTCCATCACTGGTGACTCAACAGTAACAGATAGCTAAAAATCAATGCCAAATTTGTAATCAGCACCTCAAAATCATTGGATTTGATATGTCGCAACCCCAATCTAGGATGAATAATAAAAAAGTTAGTCCAAGTGGGTCCCCCCCACAATACCGGTAAATTCTGGCCGGGTTCCAAAAAGTTAAAGTTATCAAAAAAATGATCGGAGTGAACCCCTATTAATTTTTTTAATCTAAGAAAATGTTGTTCTCTAACTTTTTTTGCATCTTTAACCAATTCAAAGAAGCGGTGCTTGCGGCCAATATTTACGGCCCTGCAGCCGCAGAATGCGGCCGATTTCAACTAAAAGTTTCATGGTTCGTCTGGTGTATAAAATTAATTTGTATACCAAAACTTCAAGTCCCTAGCTCTTACCGTTCATGAGATATCCTGTTCACACACACACTGATTAAAATAGAGAGGTTAGTTGGTGACATGGATATTCAGAACTATTACCTGCTGATGAGAGCAAATTAGCTCAAAACAGCTGTCCAGTTATGTTCTGATATTCATGTACATCTAGTACAACTTCTCACTTTTCTGTTTATACTGATACTGATTATACACACACACACACACACACACACAGATGCACGGGCCAATGGCTGAAAACAACTCTTTTGGTATCCTTAGCTATGATTCGTCCAGAAATGTGAAAAGCTGGGTAGGTCAAATTTTCAAGGAATACAATACTTTCCTTATTAAGGGATAAGGAAAGTAAAAGTATCAAGTTCTGAAGTTCAAAAAATGTTTATATGTATATTTAAGTTGTATGAATCATTTAAATTTTAGGAAATGAGTAGCAAAAGACTTGACTTGGTCATATTTGGAGCCTCAGGGTTTACTGGAAAGTATGCTGTTCTTGAAATGGTGAAACTTGCCAAAGAGTTCAATGTAACTTGGGGTGTTGCTGGCAGAAGTATGGAGAAGCTCAGGAGCCAGGTGCTGGAATGGGCTTCTGGTAAAACTGGTGAGTCTCAACACCACTGTCCAAGATGCAAAGGATAAGAAAAATAAATTGGTGGTTACATGACAGACAGGGCTTTCAATTACAAATAACAAGTCATAGTCATAATATCTTTCATAGACACCATGACAGAAGTGTAGTTTGCATGGTCACCTGAGTTTGAATACCAGTGTTGATGGATATTTTTGGATCTTTAATTTGTATGTTTGGGGTCCACTCATACCACGTGAGGAAAAATGAGGAGCTGCTTTGATGTGAGCAATAACCAGTGTCAGAATTATGGACAAATGATACACAAGAATATAAAAAATGTCCTATAATTCTGTACTTCCCAATAAAATTGTGATATATATAATAACACAAAAACACACATTTATTTAATACCTTCCATGCCTCATGGAATATTTATGGACAGGTCGAGATGCCCTTGCCAGATCCAAGCTCATGTAGATGTAAGGTCACATGAGCACTGGTAGTCAAGTGGTTAACGCGCTAGTCTGGTAATCCAGGTAGCGTAGGGATCCGTTGGTTTGAATCCCACCCAGTGCATAATTTTTTCCTTGTTAATTTGAGTTTGTGACCACATAATAATAAGACTCTGAGTGTAAGGTGGTAGAAAATGCTTTAAGCATTAACCTCGCCTGGTGATTACCTTCCAATAAAGAGTGTTATTATTATTATCACTTTAGAACTCATGATAGGTGGAACCTTACATGAACATGAGCTTGGACTTAGCTTGGTTATCTAGACCTGGCCATTAATATTTATGATAAAACTAAAAACGTGTTTAATGAACCATGGAATGATCCCTACTTGTACAGGTGAAAGTGATATCAAAGATGTTCCCATCATCCTTGCTGATGTACAGGACGAAGCATCTTTGTTCAATATGGCAAAACAAACAAAAATCCTTGTAAATTGCTGTGGTCCATACAGACATTATGGAGAACCAGTGGTAAAAGCTTGTGTGAACAGTAAAACTCATTATGTAGATGTCTCTGGTGAACCTTATGTAAGTTGAATTTTCATGCAAATACTTGACCTAAGCTGATATTTAAAAGTTAATAAAATAATTAATACTTAATTATTTTAATAATACAGTGCTCTATTTATAAAGAGTTACATATACAATAAAATCACACTTGTAATAAAAAAAAATTAGGGCATCTTAAAAGTACTGAAATATAAAATTAGATCAAGTTGACCATACTGTTTCTCTTTTTAATAGCAAGTTTTTTACATTTTATTTTTTACTTTAAAAAATTATCAAAGTGAAATATGGTGTGCATTAAACTTTTTCTTAATTTACATCTGAGTAGGTACTTTAGAAAGTCTTTTTTTTTCACGTTAAAACCACTTGCTACTTTTATTCTATCTTTTCAGTTTATGGAGAAAATACAACTTGATTTTGACCAATTGGCCAAAGACAATGAGGTGTATGTTGTGAGTGCATGTGGTGTTGACTCTATTCCTGCAGATTTGGGTATTATGCATCTAAAGAAAGTTTTTGAGGGTGAGAAGAGTTTTAACATATAAATTACCTACAAGATACTTGAACAATCAGGAAACACAACAGACAATTTACATCATCTGAATTGATATGAGTTACTGTTACCTGTTGCTGGCATGTGACATGTGAGTAGCTTTGTCAATAAGGCGGCGGACTCGTAACCGAGGTTTCAGTGTAGATTTAGCAAAGCGAGTTTGAGTAGTTGTGATAATACGAAAGTGATTAACACAAACATGATAACTTTTGCTGGCATGTGAGTCTTGTGACATAAGCAGCATTCCATCATACAGTAAAGTGTCTTCACATCATACCATTTATCATTTGGTCTTTTCCACGTGATTATAAATATACTGCTGTTCTAAACTGAGTTTTTTTCTGTTGATTCTTAGATGTATTTTCACATGCAAGTCATATTTTTTTTTTTTTTTTTTTAATGAACGTTTATTTAAGAGAGGTTTAACTTGCCCTCATATTTTTTACTATGTTAATTATTAAAGGATGAGGAAGTTTTTTATTTATTTATTTCATGATCCTGTTAAAATCAAAAAGATATTGTTTGCTTCCTTTTAATGTGATCTACTTCAACAAAGTGATTAATAAGTGTTGTTTCTTTTTTAGGTCAGTTGAACTCGGTTGAAACATATTTGTCCTCTAAAAATCATAAAGAACGTGCAAAAGATGTAAGTAAATGTTTCTGAATTTATTTACATTGTAGGAACAAGTAAAAGATTCTTTTAATGTGGGAAATTTATGGAGGAATTTTTTTAACTAAGGGCGAAATTAATAGACAAAATCGATAACTTAAATCATTACTTAACATATGTTTTCCCCATCTAAGGCAGTACGCAATCCGAGACTTAGCACCACAGAGGTATTAAAAAAATGTCTAATAATTTCGCCCTTAGAGTTGATGAATGTATTCCAGAAAACAGCATAATGTTTCAGTATAAAAAGAAATGTACGTAGAGCTTACATCTTAGCACCTACCTATCTGTACGACAACAGGGGCGGAATTAATAGACATCATTGATAACTTAAGTAATTGCATAGCGTCGGTTTTCCCCATCTTACACATTACGCAATCTGTGACTAAGCGCCACAGAGATATTACAAAAACTTCTAATAATTTCGCCTTAAATTTGCTTTTATTCTAGGAAGCAAGCATTCACTATGCAACTTGGGAAAGTGCAGTGTACGGGCTAGGCTTCGCTCATGATTTGATCCCTTTGAGAAGAAAACTATATCCAGATCGTCTGCCAAGATTTACTCCCTCTCTGAAAGCCAGGTGAGTACTTCTATCTTCTCAGTTTAAAACTCTTTGTTCTCCCTGATTTTAAATTGTGAGACCTATTGATGGGACTTGTGATTCCATTTTAACTTTGAACTTTCATTAACTTTATCCAAAGACATTTAAATATGAACCAAGCAGTGCTGTCAGAGGACCCATTTAATTTTTCGAAGGTAGAAAAGAAAATAATTTATGAACGGAACCAACTGGCTATATCACTTTCTCATTATTAATTTATTTTTTATTTAAAGTTTATTTGTAATTTTGGTATTTCAGGTCCGTGATTCACAAGAATGAAGATGGACAGTGGTGTTTACCATTCCCAGGTGCCGACAGGTCTGTGGTGTACAGGACGCAGCGCCACGCGTACACAGTGGATAAGGAGCGACCTATAGCCATGCAGGTTTACATGGCGTGTGGGAGTCTGCACCATGCCTGCAAGATTGCTCTGGTGGGGGCTGTGTTCTCGCTTCTCTGTAAATTTCAAGGCGGGCGTAACCTTCTACTGAGGGTAATTGAATGATGATACTTTTCTACTTCTTTAGTTGCAGTATAGGAGGCATCGAGTTGGGTTATCGAGTTTTTTCTTTGCCATGATTGGATTCCATGTTACGAAATACTGAACCTTGAAAAAAGATGCCTATCATCTCCTATACGTATATTACCCCAGCCACACCATGTCTGGCTGGGGAACGTTCAACAGGGAGAAGACCAGTGCCTCGCTAGAGGACTATAAACACAGAACTGACTAGCCAACCCTAACATACCAAGCTAGCTTGTAATTTCCCAAGGGTTTGTTTAATGGCTTATAAAGAAAAAGCCTAAGTTCTCACGATGGTTGATCGCACTTAGAAATATGACTTTCAGGACGAGCCAATTTTTTCAATAAAATTGGCTGTAGTCCATTACTCCCCCCCTCCAGCTGTTGCCAAGCTGGTTACAAGAACACCAACAACGTATACCTAATTACCGTACGGGAAATACCCATTCATACATAAAATTTCCCTAACTTAAAATTAACTAATCTTAATTAAATCTAATGCTAGGTTTAATATACCAAAAGCCTCTTGTGTAATGACACTATTGTTATCTTCATTTTTTTTTTTTTTTTTTTCAGCATCCCCGCTTTTTCTCGCGAGGTTTTGTGAGTCACGAAGGCCCTGGGGAGGATTTCATGAATCATACCGAGTTCTTCGTCAAGTTCATAGCTCAGGGCTGGTCTCAGAGACATGAGTCTGTGGAAGAGGAATACAGCAATCCTCCTGACAAAACAGTTGTGGCGCAGGTACAATACTTTTTTTTTCGCTAATTTTAAAATACCGTGCACTGGTAGTCAAGTGGTTAAAGCGCTAGTCTGGTAATCGAGGTAGCGTAGGGATCCGTTGGTTCGAATCCCACCCAGTGCATGAATTTTTTCCTCATGAATTTGAGTTTGTGACCACTGACCACATAATAATAAGACTCTGAGGCTTAGGTGGTAGAAAATGCTTTGAGCATTAACCTCGCCTGGTGGTTACCTTTCACTAAAGAGTGTTGTTATTATTAAGATAAAGTACATTTAGGATGTACTTTATCTTTAGGATGTACTTTATCTTTAGGATGTACTTCACTAAAGAGTGTTGTTATTATTAAGACAAAGTACATTTAGGATGTACTTTATCTTTAGGATGTACTTTATCTGAGATTGAAGTATGTAGCACTTAAATTGAAGTGCTACAACGCGTCACTTATGGAATTTGTGAATAACTGATGACCCTATAGAGAATACACCAGAGAAAGCCATTTCCGCCATCAAAACCACGACAAACGACCGCGAAAAAACGAAAAAACTAAAATTGACTTTAATTAATTAAAGCAGAGGGGTTTTTATAAATTTCAAGGTCGTTTTGTAATTATTATTTAAAAAAAAAAAGAATAACGAAAAAAAATTCTCCCCGTTTATAGTGTACCTCATGTAGATTCTACAAGAAGTTCTATGTTTCAGATCTCCGCGTTCAACCCAGGCTACGGGTTCACAGCCTCCGCCCTCCTGCTCTCGGCTATCACAGTGCTGCGGGAAGCCTCGAGTCTCCCGGGCCAGGGAGGTGTGTACACCCCAGGCGCTGCCTTCCAGCACACCTCTCTGTTCAGTCAACTCACCCAACACGGGATGAAGTTTCTTGTTCTCTCCGATAGCTCTCAGCTCTCTTCTGGGAAAGCAAAGTTGTAACTGAACAAGTTCCAAGTTTGTTCCCTCTATGATTGAGGTATCCAGTAAACTTTACGAGCATTTTGTACGTTTGAAATAAAGGATTATAAATGCTCGGTAATAGTTATGTAACACATCTGTGTTTCTCGAGACTTGATTTTGTATATTGTTTTTATATGAAGAAAATTTGCAACTTCGAACTCCAGGATACCAATTTCAATAATTTTATTAATTTCACCCGTACTCTGGTCTATGGTTCAGAAGCCAGCCTCCGTGGTGTAAAGGTTGCGACCACTGCCCGTGGGCCAGAGATCCTGAGTTCGATCCCGGGTTCGGCAGAATTTTCTAACAAAAAATCCTGTTCCCTCCCAATATGTGGCATTTCCGGCCCATCCCAGGCTGGGTGAGGTTGATGTAATAGTTTTAATCGGGCAGTATAAATAAGGCGATATTATTAACATTAATCTTCAGTATGCAATAAGTAATAAGGAGGTTTCTTGACAAAAGCTAAGCTTTTTACAGATAAGATACCTCTCGGTCTTTTTTAAAATGACTGATTTTGTTTTATATTTTATTTGAATTCCATTTACCTACATATCTATTATTATTTTTTACTTAACCTGAATTACATATATTTTATATACATATTATACTATTCTATATGAAACTGAGTCTTTCGTTAAAACTTTCTTTTCTTTCCCAGATTTAATGATTTCTTCTACGTAAGTCTAGAATCTAGATGTACTAGTAACATTGAAAACTCATGTGCAACAAGTTTATGGTCAAGAGTGAATAATCCAAAAAATAAACCATTTATAATTAATATTAAAATTTAAAATACATAAAATATAGCACCAATGAACTATTAGTACACATAAAAACCTGTCAGCATTTCTACCTGTCTTGCGCAATACTAATAAATCACTACTTATACTACATAATATCACCGATTTTCACGCATCAAATAGGTAGGTACCAAGTAAACCCATCCCATACCACATTTAACCTCCTCTTTAATTTATCAACACCCTTTCTTATGAATATCCCTCCTTATCTAACAATGTGTTTTATTGTTTATAGAAATAAGTTCTTACTTTGTCCATTCACTAATCAAGTTATTTTTTGAAATGTGTTATAATATAAACATTATAAAGGCGGGTTTATGGAAGAAAAGTTTGTTAAATTCTGACATACATTTCATGCTCCAACATAAAGATCATTCTGTTTACTGAACAACTATGAGAGAAGAGTCCCAAGATTTCATCTATTTACTTTGTTTGAACACCTAAATTTTGCACCAACAAATCTTTCCATCCATCGATTGTAATTTCTATCTTGTTTCACTTGTGATAAAACAAATTAAGTTTTCAACTGATAGAAATTTAATTTGTTCAAATGAACTTTCGCACAGAATTATTCACTCCTAAGACACCATAACTTCAGAAGAGTGCATAGAAGTTCCAACAGTAGGACAGGCACCAATGAAGTCCGCCATTTCAACGGTCACAGTGGCGTGCTTTACTTCGGGAGTCTCCGTGATCACTCGGCGAATAGCCCGAGTCCAGGCCTGGGAGCAGATAGAGTAGATGTCTGCGCCCGACATTTGCAACGGGAAATAGTGTACGAGCGTGTCCAAGTGTACATCGTCTGAGAGTTTAAATCTATGGGAGAAGAAAATACGTTATTTGTTTAATCAGATTAATAAAAATATGTGCGGAATTCTTGAGCAGGATACCTTGGAACAAAGATACCTTATTCACTTTTTTTGTTCTATAGATCAAAATGGTTCAAAAATTGAAGACAGATTTTGACATTTTCATGTCTTTGCTCTGGCACATAACCAAAATTATGTAACGAAATATTAAATTATAAAAAGAGAGAAGAGAAAAAGTATGTGTCATGCGCACAATAACGAAATATTAAATTATAAAAAGAGAGAAGAGAAAAAGTATGTGTCATGCGCACAATAACGAAATATTAAATTATAAAAAGAGAGAAGAGAAAAAGTATGTGTCATGCGCACAATACGAAATTTGGTCAGTTAAGTTTTAGACCTTGAATAGTAAAGATGAAAATGTCCCAATGGTTGCAGACTCGTATGCAAGCGTTTTTTATTTCTTATCAGTTTACTGTACTAGTAGCATAATTATAGATAGGCTGGTGTTTATTTTGTTATACTTCAGTATAAATCTATGTATACGAGTATACGGTATAACTTCAGTAAAACATTTCTCACTTGTTTATAACTTAATGAAAACTTACTTGCGCACCACAGCTTTGAGTACTCCCAACTGTGAGGTCCTGTCCTCATAAAGCCCAACACACAAACTTTTGTCCAACCTGAAATTATGTATGTGTCTTTTAGTTTTTAAAATATGAATATATCAATGTTTTTGCAAATGCATTGATAATAAAAATATGTAGGTATGATTTTTATTTGTGGTCAAGCACAAGGCTTCTTCACAATTTTTGTGGGTAGCGCAGCATTACTAAGAGTCTCATTGGCTTTTCGAATTCTATTACATTAATTTCTTTTTACTCTGGTAATGCCGCCACTGGTCGTTACTCATACAAGTAACTACTCATTTTTTCTCACTAAATATGAGAGGACCCCGAACATTCAGGTACAGAGTAGAAAAATACCTGCCCCGCTGGGCATCGAACCCAGGTCACCATGCGTGCAATACCTGCCTCACTCTGCCACGGTGACTACTTAATAACAATATGTTTACTACTACTTGCCAGACATTTCATGGTAAATACAAGACTACAGACATTTTCTGTCCCTACCTGGGCCTGTATCACAATCATTCTTTCAGTTACAAGACACTTTATATTTTAGACATTCAGACAAATGAGCTCGACTGAACTTCCAATTTTAATTCCTGGTTATTCTTGAAGTATAAGTCTCTTCAAAAACTTATATTTGGTCCACTGGCCAAAAAAATATGCCTCTTTCTTTGTAAAGGGCGTTCGTCACACCTCGGACTGGGTGTTTGATAAAGAGTGGTAAGCTTACCTGCCGGGCCTCAGTATGGCCGGGTCTAATAGATCTACTCTGTTGGTGGCGCCCAGAATGAACACATCCCTGGAGGTGTGGACCCCGTCCATCTCTGCCAGAAGCTGGGACACCACTCTGTCAACAAATTAAAATAGCTCAGTGGTAAGAAGCTGGGACACCACTCTGTCAACAAATTAAAATAGCTCAGTGGTAAGAAGCTGGGACACCACTCTGTCAACAAATTAAAATAGCTCAGTGGTAAGAAGCTGGGACACCACTCTGTCAACAAATTAAAATAGCTCAGTGGTAAGAAGCTGGGACACCACTCTGTCAACAAATTAAATAGCTCAGTGGTAAGAAGCTGGGACACCACTCTGTCAACAAATTAAAATAGCTCAGTGGTAAGACACCCGCTTGTCATGCGGAAGGTCCCGGGTTTGAACCCCAGAGCCGACAAAAAAATTGTATTAAAAATTCGGTTACATTTTTTTTCCCCAGTTGTTTGTAGGGGATACTTTCCGGTGCGCTCGTGTTGACCCAGCTCCTAAATGGGAAGTATTGTGTCACTTCTCGCCCACCAGAGGGGAGGCATACTACGGGGTGGGCAGGCTATAGCACAGACCACAAGCGTTTACACTCTGCAGTAGCTCCTATTTCATGACTACGAAATAATAATGATAAAAATACCAGGTGAATTTTTAATTTTTACTTTGGAATAACAAATTGGGCTCATACATTCTGTTGTTATTTATCATGACTATCAACTGATCCGGTTGTTCTGTTTGCATTGACCTGTCTCAATTCCCTGAAAATATTTTATTGAATAGTTAGGTATTACGACTAGCATGTAGCAATTGTAGCATGGGTTCTATCAGCTTGCATAAGGCCAAAAAGATAGAACTCATCTAGATCGGCTTTTACTTTATTTTTCATGGACGTACATATACGTACATTGTGTATGTGTGACAATTGTGATAAACATACTGAATTCTAATAAATAATTTACTAAAAATCAGGGAATTTCTTTCCTAGAATTACGAGTCAAGTGCTGATGGTACGACGAAAGGGAAAGAGAATACCGTAAACATTATCACCGCTTTTGATCAAACATTTTAATTTTGTCTATTTGTAAATATCACATGTCAAGTAAAACTGTCATATAAAACACAATTAATGGCCAGATCAAGATGCGCCTGCTTGGTCCTGGCTCATGTAGATTTAAGGTCACGTGATCAATTTCTACCAATCACAGAACTCCTTAGAAATAGCTCTAGAAACATATAATAAGCGAGCTAATATATTAGATATAACAATGGATTTCAATAAAGTACTCACTATAGTAAGGAGCTAAACTTTCAAGGTCAGATACACAATTATCTCATATTCCTTTCTTCAATTTCAATTCTAATATTTATTTACAAAATATAGATAGGTATAATAGCAATAAGATCTATATTTACAATTAAGTGCAAACTTTATATATTTTAAGCTCTTTTTAAGATATTTTAGTTATTTTTAAGCTACCTACCAATGTAAACTGTTCAATAATTTGAATTGTAAAAATACAAATACAAAAAAAAAAAAAAAAAAAAAAAAAAATACAAAACTCTAAATTGATCACGTGATCTTACATCTACATGAGCCGGGACCTAGTAGCCGCATCTCGACCTGACCAACAAATGTCAATGACGCCCTAGGACTAGCTAGAACAGGACATAGGATGAAAGGGAAGACTAGGACCGGTGAGAATACCGATGAGGAAACATGAACAATGTCAATTGTAGATGAGTGAAACAGTAAAATGAAAAGAAAAAAGGAAACAAAATATTTGATGAATAAAATTTCAAGTAAGAAGTTTAGTAGGAAAGATGAAATAAACATTACCTTTTTTTAACATTATTCACACAAGACCGAAGAACACACCACAAGAACAGAACACGAAATCGAACAAAAACTTAATGGAACTAGAGTTTTTTCACTTAAATCTAAACTTCAGTTTACAGCTATTTCTTCTCGTGTGCATTTCCGAGAGACTGCGCGGTCATTGGGAGAGCCTTCTTAACTAGAGTAACTTCTGGTAGAATTTCAACAGGAACATCTCGATCGTGAAGTGTAGGAAAACGTCCAAGTTGATGGAAATAAGGCGGTACGTCTTGACAAAGTACGTACAACATTGCTGGTACCAAGTTTCAAGACTTTTCATGTACACGGATCGGTTGTATAGAAAAAATCAAAGAAAAACAAAACCAACGGTTCAAATGGGTGGATTTTTCAACGTAAAAACTCGATAGGCGTGATTTAAAAAACGTGGAACGAACTAGTAAACGGTTAGTTTTCGACTGACGTTGTAAGGTTCGAGTATTGATTGTACTGACTGATTGCGAGAGGTGGAAGAGGTGTAGAGGTGTCTAGTGTTTGGTGACGAGAGGCCAGACCATGCCGTACAATGTACAATATGAAAGCAGTGGCGTGGGTTGTCAGGAATGTATAAATATAGCTCATGAACTAGGAAACAAAAGATGAGACAGTGGAGGATTCGTGGACGAAAAGTCAAGGATCTACCCTATTTTATTTATTTATAATCAATTTATTTACATTTTGTATGCAACGAACATATCACATAGGCCAAGACCACGCAGCGCTGGCTGGATACCAATAGACCTCAGGGAGTCCGGACCTCAATCCTTTCAACTACAAGTTTTAGGAATATCGAGTCCCTCAAAGAGGATTAGATCCGATCAGCGGCATCAAATCATCAATTCTTTTGGTACAGCCATAGATGAGTGGCCAGAGAGATAGGAGCTGTGTGTGAAGGCCAAGGGAGCACATTTTGAGTAAAACTACTTGTTTTTGTATTGTAAAAATATTGTCTAATAATAAATAATATATTTTGTTAGAATATAACTTGTTCTATTTCTTTTTATTCATGTAAATATCATGGGCCAGAACTAATGGCACGACTATGTATAATAATAAACAAAGCCTGATCAAGACTAGTGATAATGCCTTTGGCATACTCTATGGATGCTTGCTTACTTTGTGGGTTAGTTGTATGTACTATGGTAAATCATTTCTATTGGTCATATCTCGACTTGGTTTTTCCTCTACTCGATGGTCAGCAGTCCCATCTGCGCAAAGGCACCTCACCCAGCCTAAATGGGGCTGGAATACCAGCAGAATTATTTCCAACAACTGATGGATCGTTGTCGTGGAGGACACCAACTAATCATCTCTCTGTAAATTTAAATGTGTTGGAAGATGGCAAGACAAAGTTGCTCGGGGTATTCATGACTGGTAAAGTTACCTCTACATTATATATTTTTTTAAATCCAAGTACAGACCGAGATCAAAGTCAAAAAATCAATCTAACAAACAAAGTAATACTGTGTTTTATCTTCATTTTTAAGGTACATTAACAAAATAAATGGAGTTCTGATGAAGTATGCAATTATTAAGTACGAAAAGTACAAATATCGCGAAAATCAACGCGAAAAACGAAGAGTCAGAAAGACCAAAAATGAACAAATATTTTATTTCTATAAACCTTTGACCAAACTCATAGAAGACTTCGTCAATATCTACTTCTACAGGGCGATTCAATAGTTACTCCCATGATACTCTTATCTTTGCTTGTACTATTTACTGTTTACTCCGCGAAAAATCATATTTTAATTCTGCAGCTTAAAAATCGAACAGTATTTTATTTGCTTATTAAAAAAGTTCAAAAAGTGCGATAGTTTAAATAAAACCTTGGAGAGAAAGGAATAAGTTGAAAATACAAAAATATACCTATTTTTGAGAGACGAACTAAAAATGAATACCTAAATCTTATGCGCGGAAAAACACCTGCTTGCCATCACTACGCCACTGGCAGGAAAATTGAGATGCCCGGGCGAGATAAGCGAGAAAGAGAGCGGGCTCTAGTCATGACCCAGCAGCTATGCTTGCTGGTGCTAGCGGCCCTGCACCCGCCGTACACCGCCGGCCAGATCCAATACTATGAGAACAACACCCTCAAGGTGCCCATATGGCACCTGTTCCAGACCCGCAAGCCAGAGTGGATCAACTGGACCGCATCCACCACCGAGGAGCCGCTCAACTGGGTGCAATACCACACGCATGCTTCCATCATGCACAATATCCACGGCCAGATGTCAAGCACCACAGGTAAATCATGAGAAGCTTTCCTCTTCACTTTCATCTCGCGATGAAGCATTTCGCGCATGCCTCTCGAAAAACATGTTTTTGCAACTGAAAGGGGCATGGAATAGCGCATGCCTTACGTTCCTCTTTCCATGCGTCATGTTCAAAGTGAAAGGGGTCTTCCCTTTCACTTTCAACATCTTTTGTCTATTCTATATGCTCATACTCAATAACATAAGGGATGACATAATTATACTTATCCTTAACAAAAATAATATTCAAGGGCAACTTGTCAATTGAAATCGATAATGTTCAATAGTGATTTTGTGGGTAATGCTTCATTTGATTTTTCATGATTTTCCGACCCTTAGTTACTAAATTCCCTATATATTTTTTCTGCTCATTAAAAGTTAAAAATATTTTTGTAGGTTTCGCAAGATCATAAAATTTAGCTTAAGATTACAACATTCCAAAAAATATAGAAATCTAATCTGAGCGTTTTTCAAAAATCGATGAGACGGAGGAACTCCCAATTTCTTTGTGAAAATTTTGCCAAAAAAATATGCATTTCCAACAAAATCACTAGAGAATATTTTCGATTACAATTCCCAAGTTTTTTCAGCCGTAGAATTTTGGTCACGTGAATTAGAATCACCCTGTGTTGTATTTTTTACATGTCTGATCAACCTCTGACAATTTTCTTATTTACAAGAGCCAATGTAAGGAAAATCTTACTCGGATCCGATCTCATGAGTCAGTATCAGTATAATCACGTTAGTTGGATTACCTGACTCAGGCTCTCAACACTTGACCACCAATACGCACAACGGATCAAGTTTCATTTATAATAGTTTTTACTTATTACATAAAGTTAATTCACAACATTGCACACATATGAATTTAGATGCTTATTTTACTTGTGCATGATAAAAGATCCATGTATGAAAGATTTTTGTAAGACTAATCTTGTTGATTGTGTTGCACAGCCAGGACCATGGAGCCCACCACGCCGTACCCCCTCTTCTCATTCAACACAGACCGCCTCTTCAACCTCTCCTGGGAGGCGGATGCTCTTAAGAAGCGCATAGACTATGAATACGAACTGGAGGCGAACCTCTCCCTCACCACAGATCCGCCCTATGATCCCTTCTACATCCCACCGTCCCCTCGCATCTTCAATGTATACAAGGGAACCTACATCAACGATTCTTCCCTTGAGAATGTTTTCTGGAACAAAACGTACTATGACAGATTCAACCGTAGTATTAACTGGGCCAAGAAGAAAGCCTACTGGAAGAAAACACCCAAAACATCCACCACTGAATGGCCCTACATCAACATCACCAGAATAGGAGACTGGGAGAGGCACAGCTTTGAGCTGGATGATCTATCCTACTGGGACTCGCATCGCCAGAAGATAGAGTATGAACACCATGACTACATGGAAGCTCTCATGAAAATGAACAGAACACCTACCACAGAGCAAGTCACCCCGCTCATCAAACTGCTCGCCAACACACGCATTGCCTCACTCTGGAAGCTGCATTCCATTCTGCCTTACCTCAACCAGAAGACAACCTGGCATGAGCCGGAAACTCATGAGATGCGAGACGCTATTTATTCTGAAGAGTTTCCGGTGTCTCCTATCATCCGATTGGATCATGACAAAGGACCCACAGAATACTACGCCATGGAAAATGACTACGACTATAGAGATCTATCACAGCACGTGGGACCTCGCGCGAGAGACGTGCCAGCTACTAAACTCTGGGATGAGCGTTACTATCAGCAGAACTACCCACCAGAGCAGATGACGAAGAAACTAGACTTCCCCACCCGGCCAGATCCTCAGATTGAGTGGAACAACATGGACACCTGGCGGCGGCGAGAGTACATCCTGCGAGGCTGGAACACCATGCAGTTTGACTTTGAACAGACCCGCCCCTACACCATGGTGCACACGCCGCACCCCAACCCCACCACATTCGACTACTACGACTACCAGGACTACACCCCCCTGGTGGAGTACTTCGAGCGGCTGGAGCGGCCCGCCACCCGCATCAACTCCCGTGAAGTCTCCCTCATCCTGTGGTCTGAGAAGCAAGCCGTGGCGACCACCACCCAGCCCACCACCACACTGGCCCCAGGCGAGACACACGCACGTCGTCCCAAGAAGAAGAAGATCTGGACAACTGCCAAACCCAAGCCAGGACAGAAACGGAAACTCAACAGAACCATGTCACAGCAAGAAATCAAACGAATGATGCGAGAGAAATACAAGAAGATCAACGATGCGAAGGAGCAGAAGAAGAAAGACAAGCAGCACGAGGAGCACCTGGACGAGAAGTTCAAGGATCTGCAAGATCTGCAGGATGACCACACGGCACCCTACCTGCCCGAGGAGACGCCCGCCGCCCCTGATATCATCTACGACGCAAACAACCTGCCCTCCACCGTGGTGCCGCTCAAGGAGTTCCAGTGCCACATCTGTCTCAAGGAGCTGTCTTCCAAGGGAGGTTTTGCACGACACATACAAACACACAAGCGAATGGGACAGTGGGTGGATCCGATCTAATTAGGGTCGTGTCTATTGTTGTGATCTCACGCTGCAAGTATACTGGTATGTATTGAGTACTAGGGGCCTTGAAATAACCTAGATGGGGTCATCCGAGAAACTTTTAGAGGTCATCGTCCTCTTTAGAGCTATGAAAATGTTCTTTTTTTTTTCATCATCAGTAGTTTTCGAGATATTTGAATGTCTCGTTTATAATGAGACACCCTGTATGAATCTTCAACTGTATTTAATTTTTAATCTCGCTCACATTAATTTCATGCCGTCCTTCAACAAACCTAAATCACCTAAGCTTGATCTATTGAATTCATTTTTCCAAAGCTTCTTCAGCCTAAACAATTAAGAGTAGCTAATATTACCTGTCCATGACTCCGCTGGATTGATCTTCTTGTCCTCTTCGGGGGGCCAGAGAGTCCAACTCGTCAAAAAATACGACGCACGGGGCTGCGGACCGTGCCTTGAGGAACACTGAAACAAAATTCTCATAAGATTACTCAGGGCTGCGGACCGTGCCTTGAGGAACACTGAAACAAAATTCTCATAAGATTCAGGGCTGCGGACTGTGCCTTAAGGAACACTGAAACAAAATTCTCATAAGATTTACTCAGGGCTGCGGACCGTGCCTTGAGGAACACTGAAACAAAATTCTCATAAGATTCAGGGCTGCGGACCGTGCCTTGAGGAACACTGAAACAAAATTCTCATAAGATTTACTCAGGGCTGCGGACCGTGCCTTGAGGAACACTGAAACAAAATTCTCATAAGATTCAGGGCTGCGGACCGTGCCTTGAGGAACACTGAAACAAAATTCTCATAAGATTACTCAGGGCTGCGGACCGTGCCTTGAGGAACACTGAAACAAAATTCTCATAAGATTACTCAGGGCTGCGGACCGTGCCTTGAGGAACACTGAAACAAAATTCTCATAAGATTACTCAGGGCTGCGGACCGTGCCTTGAGGAACACTGAAACAAAATTCTCATAAGATTTACTCAGGGCTGCGGACCGTGCCTTGAGGAACACTGAAACAAAATTCTCATAAGATTACTCAGGGCTGCGGACCGTGCCTTGAGGAACACTGAAACAAAATTCTCATAAGATTCAGGGCTGCGGACCGTGCCTTGAGGAACACTGAAACAAAATTCTCATAAGATTACTCAGGGCTGCGGACCGTGCCTTGAGGAACACTGAAACAAAATTCTCATAAGATTACTCAGGGCTGCGGACCGTGCCTTGAGGAACACTGAAACAAAATTCTCATAAGATTACTCAGGGCTGCGGACTGTGCCTTGAGGAACACTGAAACAAAATTCTCATAAGATATTTCTATGTGGTCAGATATTTCTATCATAACCTTCGTCTAACTTGCTGTTGGTTCAAATTTTATGGTTTTGTTAGACAATAAATTTACGATTGAAATATTAAAATTTAATGTAATAACTTCTTTTTTCAGATTCCAATTATCAAATAGCATCCTGGGAAACACTCAAAATCGGAAAATATAGAAGATGATCGAACAGTCTTTCTTGATACAAATTCATTGAGAAAGCGCACACTATTTTTCTTTTTATTTAAAATTGGCAGTTTCAACCATAGTTTCAAAAGACTGACTTAAGTAATAGAGTTCATATTGAACCAGACGAAGGCAGGTAACTAAAACTACAAAAATTATAGTTTTCTTTACCCTAGTAAAAAGTGTCAGTTGTTAAATATTGTAAATAAATCTATATTTTTCCTACCAATTGATCTTGGTCTTAATTGAAGTTATTTTTATGACATGAGATTTTTTTTACGACTTATAAGAACTGAGAAATAAAACTAGATACATTTTTTAAAAGTATTAGAGTACAGGTTTTTTGATATAAAACTTTTACACTATCGAAATTAAAAGAGGGAGTCTCATTTTTTTACAATATGCATTAAGTATGTACATTATAGATCCAATTCTGTCAATAATATTTTCCGTGGCTGTAATAATTTTTAACCTGATAAGTGCATCTGCACATATTACAAGTTATCATATTTGTTCTTAATTTTTACCAAATTTGGAACTCGAACCACCGACCTACAGGTTACAAAGTTGGTTCCACCGCCTAGTCGATCAAGCTACTGAGGTAGGTTATCCTTTGATTTTTGTTCACTGGTCGCGTCCCTTTGGAAATTTTATAATCCTTTTCTTTCATAATCTAGGTAATGTATTTACATTATGGAGACACAGTGACCTGTCATTGAGTGGATTTCGACATAATTTTGCATCTGTATGACGGAAATATGTATAAAAAATAGACGAAAATTAGTTCAGCAAGAGAATAAATAAAATAGGAGACAATACATAAATTTGTATACACGCCTAGAAATTACATTAGATATGCAATGTGCAATTAAAAGCTTTGGTGTAACACACTATAATTTCACAGAAGATTTATATTGCTCTTTAATTTCAATACATATAGGTCATAGATCTGACTGGGGTCTTGATTTTTTGAATAGAAGATATTTTCAAAATAAGGTAGTCTCGAATTTAAACATAACTTGTTTTAATCAATTTCATGATGTCACAATCACTCAACCTCTTTTTACCGAACATCGGATTCGAACCACCGACACCGCCTTATCGATCAGGCTACTGAGGTGGGTTCTAACTTTTGTAGCTAGGCATGTGAGATATTTAATTTTCCATTTTATTGCTAATGTTAGTCCCCCTCACGAACGACCGAAGAACAGAGAAACTTATTTCAAAATAAGGTAGTCTCGAATTTAAACATAATTATTAAAACATACAGAAAAAATAATATTAGTGTCATGGACACAATAAAATATTATAATGAGACAATCCATCTTTTTGATAAA
The DNA here is from genome assembly GCA_024516035.1 of Bactericera cockerelli. Classification (NCBI taxonomy): domain Eukaryota; kingdom Metazoa; phylum Arthropoda; class Insecta; order Hemiptera; family Triozidae; genus Bactericera; species Bactericera cockerelli. The sequence goes on from JAMCCL010000166.1 coordinate 28,962, forward strand.
GAAGTTTCTCTGTTCTTCGGTCGTTCGTGAGGGGGACTAACATTAGCAATAAAATGGAAAATTAAATATCTCACATGCCTAGCTACAAAAGTTAGAACCCACCTCAGTAGCCTGATCGATAAGGCGGTGTCGGGGGTTCGAATCCGATGTTCGGTAAAAAGAGGTTGAGTGATTGTGACATCATGAAATTGATTAAAACAAGTTAGAAATCATAAAACTCCATACTTCATAAAAGTTAGAAATTTTCTCAGCACTGGAAGTTTCCTAGCGGAACAGAAACATACGTTCAATAGAGACTTACCATTTCGTATGTTTTCTTCGCTCTGGCCGATGTACTTGTTGAGAAGCTCCGGACCTTTGACTGCCAAGAAGTTCATGCGGCACTCGGTAGCCACTGCCTTGGCGATGAGGGTTTTGCCCGTGCCCGGTGGACCATACAGGAGCAAGCCTGAGTACAGAAGAGGTTATAGTAAGAGTTTGACAGTAGTCACGTCGGTCTAGCAGAGTATTGGAAGTCTTGAGAGGGCTAAATAATAAACTGGGAGTGGACCCTGTGTACACGAAGACACGCACTATGAATAGATATCAAACTAAAAACTTTTTAAACTGCCCTGGTTAGCTGGTGGAAGGGGGAAAACGCTTACTTTTTTGGTTCTACGAAAAAAATTGTTATTTTAGGAAATAGAAAAACTTTGTTAAACACTATTTTCAAATATCTACAATGGTCAATTGGTCATCAATGAGATATAGAGTAAAATAAATATGTACATAATATGTGTGATTTCCTAAACTTTCATCAAGATTTTCTTGGTCAGGATGGAGGATGGGGTGAATTCCAAGCATCCTCGTTGTTGGTACAAGAGACACTCACCTGACCTCTTCAGTCCAGAGCTTCTCTTTACGGCGCGGAATGTGCTCAGAATTTCATCCTTCAGTTTGCTCAGTCCTCCGATATCTTCCCAGCTGACATTGGGGACTGAAGGGGCATCCAGACGGTCTGAGTAGCGGGACTGTAGTTCGGCTAAAATATAAAAGTAACGTACAATTTTATCTAAAAGACCCGGAAGAAATATCAAAACATTCTCAAAATTTTAGAAAGAAAAGCATTTTACCCTCAATTCATTTTTTTTCTCTCTTCGTCGTTGAAACTCGCGTGTATGGACCAGATGCCTTGGATCTATTGTGTCTGGTAGTCTGGTTCTTAAAACGACAGAGACGTGCAGAAAAGTACTTTTATCACATGGTGAGTTTTGCGATAGAAAGGGGAAAATCACTTTGATCAGTTATTAAGCAAACTTAAGAAAGACAAGTTACTGAATTAAATAAAATAACATTGTATAATTATTCAGGGAATAGAATTGGTATGCTGTCTCTCTATAATTTTTAATGAATTCATACCCCAGGCTAGTGTAATAAAAAGATAGCGTATGTATCTTTGAACTTTTACGTGTTTTCCTCCCGTGGAAATACTCGCTTTTCCGAGACAAAGGTATCGATTAGATTTCTCCTAACTTGTTTTATTATTATTATTATACAACGCTTTATTAGGTATAAATGGACATTATGTACAATTGTACATACAAATAATTATTTTAACAATGAAAAAAAATGGAAACAATACAGGGTGTCCCACCAAACTTGGACACCTCAAATTACTCGGCCCCTGAAAGAGTTTTTGAAAAATAAAAAATCCTAGGGTACATGGTCTAATTATGCGGTTTCAGTCGTGAATTTTTTTTTATACAGGGTGGTTCAAAAGTCAGAAATTGAGGTGTCAACTTTCGATTTTTAAATGGATCGACCTGAATTTTATTTGATAATTTTACTTTTAAATGGTTCCTGAGTACTTTTTTAAACAAAAATTTTACATACAGGGTGGTTTTTTTTCGACCAATTTTTTTTCTAAATCTCGAATAACTCAAGTTTGTTTAATTTTTCGATAACAAGTATAGAGAGTGTTTGTGTAATGAAAACACGCACTTTCAATTGGCATCAATTTTTTTTATACAGGGTGCTTCACAAGTGAAATAATGATTTGATTTTTTTAAATCTGAGTTTTTTTAATTTTTTATTTGGGATTAATAATTCTAACCTAATTATACACATTTTTTGTTAGTCATATCGAAAAACAAAACTAAAGTGTTGTACTGGGTGCGACATAATTTTTTTGTGACAGCCTGTATATGGGCAGTCAAAGAGACGTAAAATTAAATATAAAAACTAAATGTGCAAGAAAAACTTTGATTTTTAATGATATCAAAAAGTTATGGTGTTTTAACTAATATTGTCGCATGGACCACCCTGTAGATATTCTCTTAAACTATCATGTGGGTACTCGAGGTTGTATAAAATTCAACGAAGACTTCGAATCGTGGGGAAAAACAAGTAAAAAACACGAATTTTGAAGCCATTTTCAATTTGGTGTACACATTGAATGATTTTAAAACTAGAAATAAAAAGTAGGTAGGTGTAGACACTGTAGACACAAAATTGAAAATGGCTTTTTGAATTCATTTTTTTCTTTCACATTTGGACTCCTCGTTGAATTTTAGACAATTTCGACTACCCATATGATGTTTTAAGAAAATATCTACAGGGTGGTCCATGTGACAATATTAGTTAAAACACCATAACTTTTTTATATAATTAAAAATCGAAGTTTTTCTTGCACATTTAGTCTTTCTATTTAATTTTATGTCTCTTTGACTGCCCATATACACTAGGGTGGAGCGAAATCGCTTTTTTATTTTTATTTTTTAATGGAATAGTGAAAAAAAGTTGTCTATTGGCGAGAAACTTCCAAATCTGTCATTAATTTTTTTCTAAAAAATCGGGAAGATGCGCCCCGAGCCCCGCCCACTTTTGCAAAATTGTCATTTATAGACACTTTTCCTATGAATTTTCTAATATTTTTAGTAATACTTTTTGAAATGGAATAGTTGTAAGTGTTTACTTAATAGAATGATCCATCATTATAAAAATAAAAAATAGTCAATTTTAAATGGTAAGTCCCGCCCCAAATTTGTCCAAATCCAACAAAATTTTCTAAAATCAGCAAAAAAGACACATATCTGCCGAATTTCTTAATTTTTCTGGGACATTTTTCCGGAACAGAATAGTATTTAAATACAAAAACATACTATCCTTGTTTACTTAGATTAAAAAGTTTTATAAAATTTACACGTTAAGTACCGCCCCGAGCTGCACCAAGGCCGCCTAATATTCTAGTAATAAATAGCTCTCTCTAGGCTCTCTATGAGGATGGGCTCATGTACTGTGGTACACACAGATTTTTTTTCATTTTTACAGGGTACTTTTACAGGACACAATATTACTGAAGTACTACTTTATACTCTTTTCGTACACTTGTAACAAAAATTGACTCATATATCACATTCTTAGTGTCGCCCCAGTTTGGTGAATTCATTAGTATATTTTTATATGCTACATGGGTAAAACACCCAAGTAATTACAATGAATAAGAACAATATATTGATGAACGGAACTTTTTCTTTATATTATGTATAATTAAAATGAAATATAAATAGTTAATAAAGGTAGGTAGGAGGTATAAAGTTATACAAAGTAAATTTGAAAGATTACAAATTACGTATTGACATTGAAAAGTACCTTTCTATAAAAAAAAAAAAAAAAAAAAAAAAACTTCAATTTTTCAAAACCGATTCGGACATTTCTAACTAAAAATTTGCTTATTTTATTTATTATTCAGGCAAAGTCCTTTTTTGTACGAAACACTGGAATCATTCTTCTGGATCCAATTTGATTCCTTATCAAACCATCTCTGGCTTCATAACCAATCACAGTGCTTGATGCATTTGACACAAGTTTGATGTACCTTGCGACGCAATGTGTGTGGCAGGGCACATCTGGAATAAAGTTTTTCATGTTGTTGTTTTCAACAATGTTGGACAGATCTTCGATACTGATGTCTCTTATAAGGGGGCTCAGTCACAGGAACTTCGTGCCACTATATTAAACTGCTGTAGGATGTTGCTACAGTGACTTTTCAGGAACAGTGACTTTTCTAACATCAGGGAACCTATTTTCTTCACGTGATTTTTTAATTATTCTGTATGCAATTTCCCTTTGAACTTTGCTGTTATCTGCCCGCATAATCAACAGCAAGTTTTCAGGATGCGCGTAGAAGGCGTTTCTCTGAATAACAGGATCTACTATTTTCTTTACACTTTCATCAAGATACTTTCTTCGTTGAATGTTTGGGTCCATCGAAACAAGATGATCTATTTTTAATTGAAAACCACATTGGACCATACACCTTTAATATGAATGTAGTCAATGTCAATGTACTACGAACTGTTTCTTGTTAAACGTGATAACATTTTCGAATCTTAATACACTGATATTAATTATTTCGAGAGAAAAAAAATCGCACAAATCGTTTATCAGATAACACTCGCTGCTTTCTGTCAACTGTGTTGTGGTAGGCATAAAACCCACGGATTTCTACCAAAATCTTGTTTTCTTTGTTTCTAATATTTAAGACCTTTTTGTGGCATTGATGGAGATGAATCATCATATTTGTAAAGGATTCTATTTCTATGATGAGTCATCATAAGAAACAGAGGATAGTATACTTGAGTGTACCACAGTACATGAGCCCATCCTCAATAATAGAAAGCCTAGAGAGAGCTATTTATTACTAGAATATTAGGTGGCCTTGGTGCAGCTCGGGGCGGTACTTAACGTGTAAATTTTATGAAACTTTTTAATCTAAGTAAACGAGGATAGTATGTTTTTGTATTTAAATACTATTCTGTTCCGGAAAAATGTCCCAGAAAAATTAGAAAATTCGGCAGATATGTGTCTTTTTTGCTGATTTTAGAAAATTTTGTTGGATTTGGACAAATTTGGGGCGGGACTTACCATTTAAAATTGACTATTTTTTATTTTTATAATCATGGATCATTCTATTAAGTAAACACTTACAACTATTCCATTTCAAAAAGTATTACTAAAAATATTAGAAAATTCATAGGAAAAGTGTCTATAAATGACAATTTTGCAAAATTGGGCGGGGCTCGGGGCGCATCTTCCCGATTTTTTAGAAAAAAATTAATAACAGATTTGGAAGTTTCTCGCCAATAGACAACTTTTTTTCACTATTCCATTAAAAAGTAGAAACATCGCTCCACCCTAATATACACGGTGTTACAAAAAAATTATGTCTCACCCTGTACAACAATTTAGTTTTGTTTTTCGATATGACTAACAAAAAATGTGTAAAATTAGGTTAGAATTATTAATCCCAAATAAAAAATTAAAAAAACTCAGTTTTAAAAAAAATCAAGTCATTATTTCACTTGTGAACCACCCTGTATAAAAAAATTTGATGCCAATTGAAAGTGCGTGTTTTCATTACACAAATACACTTTCTATTCTTGTTATCGAAAAAATTAAACAAACTTGAGTTATTCGAGATTTAGAAAAAAAATTGGTCGAAAAAAAACCACCCTGTATGTAAAATTTTTGTTTAAAAAAGTACTTAAGAACCATTTAAAAGTAAAATTATCAAACAAAATTCAGGTCGATCCGTTTAAAAATCGAAAGTTGACACCTCAATTTCTGACTTTTGAACCACCCTGTATAAAAAAAATTTCATGACTGAAACCGCATAATTAGACCATGTACCCTAGGATTTTTTATTTTTCAAAAACTCTTTCAGGGGCCGAGTAATTTGAGGTGTCCAAGTTTGGTGGGACACCCTGTATACAGGGTGGGGCAAAAGTAATAATAATAATAATAATAATAATAATAATACCGTTAGGTATTGTATATTTTACGGTACATAACCAATTTACAATATTAACAAAATATAAGATAAGATTTTTTTTCTTTGTTCTACAGACACAAACACAAACGAAATACATAATATGTCAAGATTAAAATAGGAGGAAAAAATAATAATTAAAAAGTGACTAGATAATAATAAATTAATAATAATAATAAGTTATAGAATATCACAGTTACATATCACAGTTACATTGATGTGAGTACTGAAACTGATTGTCAGAACCTAATTAGAAATCAAGAAAGGATTTACATGGAATAAAATCCATGGTAAATAAATATGTCAAAAATCAAATTCAGGGTTTGCATTCGCATTTCTAGTCATTCTATTAAGAGGTAGATAAAATGAATAATTTGTGTTACAGTTCGTAACAAAAAAGGTTTTTTCATTACGAAGTCGGCGATGGCCGTCCAGTCCCACCAGTCCCAGAAGCCTAGAACAGTCCACGCCACCAGCCAGCAGCTTACTTAAAAAGACCATATCAGCAGTTGACCTGCGATCTTTTAAAGTGGGCAGCTCAATAGCATTGTTAGGGTAGCGGAAGCGAACATACCAAAGAAACTTATTTTGGACACGCTCCAAGAGGTGAATGTGTGACTCATAATATGGTGACCAAACCGGGCCAGCATATTCGAGAATAGATCTGACTAGGGCTTTATACAAAAGCATGAAGGCTTCAAAAGATAAACCTCTTGAATTCCTGCAAACATACCCCAGTATGCGGTGGCATCTCATGGACAGGTGAGTAATATGAGGAACAAAAGTAAGTTTACGATCCAAGGTAATACCTAAATCGCGAATCTCTTCAACTTTGACGATTGGGGTGCCAGCAATGGTATACGTGAAGTCAATAACCCTGCTTCGAGAAAACTCAACAAGAAAGCATTTATTGAGTGACAGAGACATTCCATTCAAAGATAGCCAATGATTGAATGAATTGATATCACTCTGCAAAAGATTACAATCATAAAGCATCGAGATACTCTTGTAAAGTTTTACATCGTCTGCAAATAATAAAACTGAAGAGTGTTTAATGACATCAGGGAGATCATTAAAGAATAAGCTGAAGAGCAGCGGGCCCATATGGCTTCCCTGTCCAACACCTGAAGACACCTGGATAGGCTCAGAAAAAGACTCATTTACACGGACGGACTGGGTCCTACCAGAAAATGATGAAGACAGCCAATTTAAGAAAAAGTCGCCTATGCCATATGAGCGCAATTTGGCCACAAGGAATCCAACATCCACCCTATCAAAGGCTTTGGCCACGTCTGTATAAACAGAGTGAACAGGGGTACCATCTTGAAAGGACTGAACGATATCCTGTTGATAGAGAAGGAGGTTGGTCACTGTTGACCTCTTTGCGACAAAGCCATGTTGCTCATCAGCAATAAAATGCTTGCAAGCAGAAGCCAATCTCTCGGTAACCAGTTTATCAAGCAATTTTGGAATCGCTGATTGTATGCAAACGCCTCTATAGTTGCGCACATTGCCGCGGTCCCCAGATTTAAAAATGGGTACAACAAAACTGGACTTCCACATAGTTGGAAACAAACCCTTAGATAAAGAAATATTAAAGATCTTACACAAAGGAGTCGAGAGCAAAGAGGCGCAAGACTTCAAAATGAATGATGGTATATTATCAGGACCACTAGAGAATTTGGGTGGAAGACGAGACAATGCTTTAAAGACCTCTAAAACATTAAACTGACAACAATTGAAATCAATTACGTCATGAAGTCCATAGGGAGGAATTCTATTCTTAGGTTCCTGATAAACAGAGGAAAAACATTCCGCCAGAAGGTTGGCAGTCTCCTGAGGGGTTGAACTGATGGTTTCATCAAGGAACATATTCTTGGGAAGTCCCTTGATCTTCCGGGTTTCTTCGGAATACTTCCAGAAAAAGCGCGGGTTGGACTTAATGCTATCACTAACCTCTTCCAAGTGAAGCTTGTGCAGGTCACTACTCAAGATCTTGCACCTTGAACGTAAATTGGAAAAACGGGAGTAATCGGACTCAGAACCAGATTTCTTATAGGCAAGATGAGCCTTCTTTTTCTCAAAAGTAAGTTTTCTTAGTGTATTGGAAAACCAACGCGGAAATGAGCTGGAAAAAATGCGTTTACGAGGAGTAGTCAGTTCAATACCAGTGAGAAGTACATTGTAGAATGAGTCCACCACAACTTCCAAATCTGTGTGACCGAAGACAGAGTTCCAATCAGCTTTCTTCAAATAGAGCTTAAGATCATCAATTTTACATTTTTTGTAATCTAAAACGTTCAGGTTAGATGTTAGAAACTCGACATGAGGTTTAACAACTACATTAAAAAAGAAAGCAACGTGGTGAAAATTATTGGGTAAAAGGAGGTCATGGGCTCTTTCAGTAGATATAGAGCTGTCATTGGAGAAAAGCAAGTCAAGATAAACATTGTGGTCATTTGGAAGAGTATTCACTTGATGAAGAGATAAGCTGTTGTAGGTTTCGCTCACATGGATCGCAGGAGAAGATAGTGGACAAGACACAATAAGACTGCATTCCTCATCAGACGACCACGAAGCAGTATTGAGATTGTAGTCTCCTAGAAGAAAAGCTCTAGAATGAGGAACTGTAACACAAACATGTTCAACAACATTACAATGTTCCACATACACATCCAGCGGAGAAGACGGAGGAATGTAACTGCAAGCAAACAGCAACGCTTCCCCCTGTAGTTGCACCTTGACAAACAGAAGCTCATACGACTTGGATGGTGACGCAACCGGGACTAGCTGAGACTGGAGAGACTTGTGCACTAGAACAATCACACCCCCTCCCCGGGACTTACTGGAGACTTCAGAATTCCTGTCAGAACGATACACATAATAATTAATAAAATTTACTTCACTTGTACTAAAATTATCATTCAGCCAAGATTCAGTTAAAATAATAATATCATAAAAACACAATTCAACATTTCGTTGTAACTCATCGAGCCGGGTTCGAATCCCGCCTACGTTTTGGTAATAGCAAATTAGGGAACTTTTGTTGCAGTCTTGGATCTCAAGTTTTTTTTCGGCGAGATTTTGGGTGAAGTCACTGGTTTCCCGATCTCAGTGGAAACACGAGCTTGAGATGACCTGGCAGGGGGCTTCTTACTACCGGCATCAGGAGCTGCTTTGGTGGAGATCGGAGCATCCTTTTTCTTCTTCTCACCAGTAGCAGAGGCAGATATATCTTTGGTGAACGTTTTATGTTCACCAGACTGGGAATCAAATGACTCCAGAATGTATGATTGTAGGAGTTTGCCTGTGAACCACTTGATAAAAGAACCCTCAGGCCATACATCACCACTGGACAAGAGCTGGCCCTGCTCCTCTGGCACTGCAACGTGGAACGAAGAGTAGCCCGGGTGACGGGTCTTCAGTTTGCAACATTTGATAGAAGACAACTCAACAACATCTTTTTGGAGGTCCTTACTCAACTCCATGGCAGACAAGGTAGGGTTCAGCCGAGACACGAAGAATTGTGAAACTCTCATAGTAGGAACAGTTGTAATGTCCGACCTCTTGGACCCAACGAAAGATGAGCCCGCGTCATTGGATGAGGTTCTGATTTGTCCCCTTTCCACACCACTGGCTCCTGATCGGACAGCAGAAGAGAAGGACGGCGCCCCTGAATATGAAGATGATGGGCAGGGAGCAGACTCGAGTCTGACAATCTTCTCATTCAGCAACGTGATGAGCTGTTCCTGCTCCAGAAGTCGCCGCTCCAGTTGTGCTACGTACTTGGAAACATCAATAGTACATCCACTCTCTGCATTAACTGTAACGACATCAGCTGTTTGAGAAGTCATGTTAGACACCCACAATAGTATCAGTACGATAGTAGTAATATGTACGTACTATAACGCCACGAACGTATCTATAATATGTAGTTGTTAGCTGCTGGTAAGTGGTAATCACTGAGATGTATGTAATGAAGTATACTTGTAGGTAGGTAAAATAGATAAAATAGATAAAGCCACTCTGTCTCAGTGATACAAAGTTTGAAATTAGGTTTCAAGGTCACGCCGAGTGACGAGAGAGTGAGAGAGACAGAGATAGATACGATGAGAATGAACGCTAAGCACACGAATTTTTGTCAAAAAAAATAATTTAAATTTTTAATTACACAGAGTTCAGCGATGAACACAAATTGTCAATTAAACCATTAAAAACATGAAAAAATTACGATTATTTTAATGTCAAACAAAAAATTTCTAAAAACAATACTAAGCACAAAAAATTTTATGAAAAAAATAAAAGAAAAAGATCGATTTTACGATTCACTAAGTACCTGGGTACCATATTAGACAAAGTCTGGAAACCCCTGAATAACTTTTGAATGGCTTCTTCGGTAAAATTAAAATTTTGTATGGTAAACCGGGCTAATAAGAACTTCTTTTAGAGTCGGGTCGATTTTTGTTACCGGCCCCCATGTCGGGGCCAGGGGACCAACTTCATTTTTTTAAATACGAACCCCCACTTTGCGATACATTTTTGAAAAGGTCTTGAAATAACAAATACATTGGTGCAAATTTTATTTTCTTAATATTAACTGTTTACAAATGGCGTCCAACTTTGTGTATGCAGTAAAGTCTGGAAACCCCTGAATATCTTTCGAAAGGGCTTTCTCAGTAAATTTAAAATTGTGTACGGTAGTCCTTGGTAATTAGACCTTATATTAGGATGGGACCGATTTTTTTTTACCAGCCCTTACGTCGGGGCCAGGGAGGCCAACTTCATTTTTTTTAAATACAAAACCCCACCTTGCGATACATTTTTGGAAAGGTCTAATTACCCCGACTTACCGTGCACAATTTTAAATTTACTGAGAAAGCCCTTTCAAAAGATATTCAGTGGTTTTCCAGACTTTACTGCATACACCATGTTGGACGCCATTTGCAAACAATTAATATTAAAAAAATAAAATTTGTACCAATGTATTTCTTATTTAAAGACCTTTCCAAAAATGTATCGCAAGGTGGGGGTTCGTATTTAAAAAAATGAAGTTGGCCCCCCTGGCCCTGACATGGGGCCCGGTAGCAAAAATCGACCCCACTTTAAAAGAAGGTCTTATTAGCCTGGTTTACGTTACAAAATTTTAATTTTACCGAAGAAGCCATTCGAAAGTTATTCAGGGGTTTCCAGACTTTTGCCCCACCCTGTATACAATAAAAATGAAAAATAAAAGAAAATATATCTATACTTATAAAAGAGAGTTTCACTCACTGACTGACTGACTCACTCACTCACTGATTCATGACTGTTTCTCCGAACTGGTAAGTCTTAGGAAGCTGAAATTTGGTAGGTAGCTTTGTCTTATAGTCTAGATGTGCAATAAGACGGGATTTTTCGAAATTCCCACTACAACACCTGCCATTGGCGAAAAAAGATTTTTTGCTTTGCGGCCATGCCTCGGCCCGCAAAGCGGGCGACAGCCCGCTAGTAAAAACATAAGCCCTAACTAAAGGGCGAGGTTATTGCCTATGGCAATCTCTTCCACCCAACCCTTATTCTCTTTTCAATTTCGGAATACATAGTATACAATCAGTAGTTGTTTCATTCTATTGAATACCTTACAATTGGAAACTTAAAAGAAAAAGTTATCATGAGAGGAAAAAAGTAAGTATAAATAACTGTATTAGTCTACTAAATTAATTAGTAAACTAATAAATAATACTCAACTAAATAAATAATACTCAACTAAATAAACTTACAATGAACTTGTTGGAAGTCTTCTATATGCAATTTCTTTGAGCTTTGTGACACCAGTTTGTTCCTGACAAAGTAAGAATATAAAGTAATAAACAATGAATAAACTGAAAAAAGATCATTTTCAATTATCTCTAGTTTTACACAAGCGATTTAAAAAAAAAATCTTTATTGAAAAGCTGGTCTATTTTCAATAAAAGGATCGGTTATCTATGTGAGTAGAAAGATTACGTATCATATAGTACAGAAGAACTGTACTATATGATATTACGTATCATATAGTACAGTTCTTCAGGTACCAAGGCGTAAAATCGGCACTTTGTGCTGTGACGTTTACGTCTAGTATTACTTGGTAGGCTCTTACTTTTTCACTTAGGGGGTGGAGAGCCACAGCGCCCCTCATTAAACAACTTTTAAAAACTATATAAAAATCTTAAAAAGAAGTTAGAATATTTTTCCATTTTATATTTTCCAACAATTAAAAGAAAAGAAAATACTTACTTGACCGACAGTCTCACAAGACAGAGCAGATCATGCCTCTCAAAACCCGACGTGTTGGCTGTTAAATAATCCACTAGGCTGGAATCGAACTCCAAGTCTGCGGCTACGTAGCCCAGCTGATACTCTATCACGTGACGTCGCTCCACCTCTGACAGTGGTAGCACGTCGATTGTTTTTAGAAACAATCTGAAATAGGAAAGTAGAAGAGAAAAAGTATGTAATATTGATGATAATCAATAAATGAAATATTGATGATAATCAATAAATGATAAAGGGTTGGGTGGAAGAGTTGCCACAGGCAATAACCCCGCCCTTTAAGTAGGACATTAGCTTCATTCTCTTTTTTGTTCTTGTTTCTTTGTTCAATCTATTTATTTTTTGTATAATTTCATTGTATTTTACTGGGTATATATTTTTGTCTTACCTTATAAACATACAATAATAATAATAATAATCGAGTAGCTAATGCGCTGGTCTGGTAATCCAGGTAGCGTGGGATTCGTTGGTTCGAATCCTATCCAATGCGTGAATTTATCAACATATTGAGACTGACCACATAATAATAGCACCAAAACTGTTGAAATAAGGCTACTACTTAATCTTAATCGGGCGGTATAAATAAGTGTCTATGTAGAAATCCCTTTCATCATCATCATCATCATCATAGAGTGGCGTCATTGTGAAAGATGGTAGCCAGACAGTGGAGGAATGACTCAGCACTTCTACCACTGTCTTTACAAGGAGGTTAATAATTGACAAGGGCCCCCAGAACCAAGCCAATGCTGGTCTACTCCCCGTTTATAGTCCCCCAGCCAGACTGCTGGTCTACTCCCTGTTTATAGACCCCCGGTTTATAAGTAAATCCCTTTACTTATACAAATTACTGTAACACATATGGTTCTGGTGGGCTAGGACACGCCGGGTAAATCCTGGCGAGAGACCATCATGTTCGGCGCTAGCTACGCCGCTTCTACACAACAACAACAACAACATCAATGATACCTCTTTATCTGATGATGAATCTTGTCAGGTTTGGAGGAAGTACACACGACGACGGCAGGGGAGTGAGCAGTGGTGAGGCGAGTGAGATGGTGAATGAAACATGTCATGGCCCGGACATCTTCACTGCCTGCATGGTCTGTGCACAGGTCCTGAGAGATTATATAGTAAGAATAATAATAGAATGCAGTTGAACCTGGATATAAGAGAACTCAAGAGACCGGAAATGTTTTCTTTTATATCCAGGTTTCTCGTAAAAAGAGGTTTTTTCCATATAGAGAGATAAATTGGACATGTAAATTGTTCTCTTATATCGAGGTTTGACTTTAATAATATCGCCATATTTATACTGCCCAACAAGGACTAATGACTCCCATTAGAATAATGGGAGCAGTAAGCCCAAGTCGTATTATTATGTGGTCAAAATCCCAAATGGGAGGATAACTTGTCATGTCCCGGCTGGTTTTCGAATACGCGACCTAAGAATTATATTTTTGTTGTAGTTCTACCAGTGGGAAATCATTTTCATTTTAATAGGAGTGTTTCAGAGCCTTTTTTATTAAATGGCCATGAAACAGCTGCTAATGTAGATACTTATGATCTATGCTGCAGCTTGCTCAATGCTAATCCCGCAGTACACCTCTCCTCTGACGGGCGAGAAGTGACACAATACTTCCTATTTAGGTGCTGGGTCGATACGAGCGCACCGGAAGGTATCCCTACCAACAACTGGAACCAAATTCGAATACAAATTTTTGTCAGTTTCGGGATTCCAACCCGGGACCTTCCGCACGGCAAGCGAGTATTTTCTTACTGATGTAATCACCAATGCTTTTAATGGTGTTCTGTAATAATACAAAAGAGTATAGTGTTATTAATACCTCTATATTATGGAAAACTAGAAGGGACGGTGCACATTTAATTGCTTTCTCGAAGCAATTCTCCAGGTTCTTCTCCACTATAGTGGGCACACTCCCTAGAAGACTGATGCAGTCCACTTGCTTTATATGAACGCCGGAGACAGCAGCCACTGCGGCCATGATATCTTCCAGACCAGCATTCTGAGATCCCGTCACTAGGAAGATTTGGTTCATTTCGAAATCTGGAGGAAAAAAGGAGATTCATTGAAATTGCTGGGACTTATTCGAAGATTCTGGATCAGTTTGGATATCCTAGGAGACTAAAAGTTAGAAGGTCGAGTTTGCAGGACTTGGTACATAATTTTGTTTGTTAGTAAATGTAAATATAAAATTCTAAATTTACATAATTGATTCACTTACTCAATATTTTTTTTCTTTCCCCAAAATAACACACTTTCACACATTTCAACAGCTTTTGAAAATAGGGACACTCATTGTACGATGGTAATATATATTTCTTGTAATTGTTCAATTGTGCATTTTGTATATGGAGAGCACTTTGCTGGAATAAGTTTGGAATGAAGCTTTGTACAGATTTATGCATTCTTATTGACGTGTGAGAACATGTGATGTAGGAGCCTTGATGATTTTCTTCTAGTAATTTTATTATTATTTTCAGCAATGTATCATTCAAAAGTTTAACATCAACTAGGTTTTCATTTGTACATTTTTTTACTTTTCTTTCTTCATTGACAATTTCCCGACTTCTACTCACTATGGTTTCATTTTCATGAGTCTGTAATCCTGAAATGTAACATGATCATATAAATATCACACTGTATTTAAAAATTAAACAAGATATATTTGTTAGCACAGTTACATAAGTACATAATTATTACTTCTGAGAATATCTAATACAGTCATACCCTCATACCTGGATATAACAGAACTCAAGGGACCACAGTTTTTCTCTCTTATATCCAGGTTTCTCTTATAAAGAGGTTTTTTTCCTTAGAAAGATGTAAAGCAGTCTGTCTGTCGGTCTGTTACTTGCATTCCTTGAAACGCGCAAATCTGAGAAACAACACAAGGGATTTCAACGAAATTTTGTACACATTAGTATAGGAGACGGTATTCGGTATTGTAGATGGTTCCATTTTAAATTAACCAACTTCGAACAAGCAGATCTTTGAGATAAAGCCTTAGCTCTAACTTTTTACTTAAATGCTTCCGATTTTGATAAATAAAAAAATTGTATTCTATTGGCATTTTATATAGAACAATTCTAAATAAATTGCTTTTGACCTCAAATATTTAAGAAAAACGTGCTAAATTAAAGTCTTTCATTCGGCGTTACAGATTTTTTATGGATAAAAAACTGTATTCTACCATCTAAAACAAATTTGAAGAGAATTGGTTGAGAACTTTTGGAGATACAAGTGATCAAACACCTCGGCCGAGGTGTGAAGAACGCCTATACAAAGAAAGAGACAGCCCGGCAGAGTGTAAGGTTACGGAAAACATAGTTCCCATGCATTTCATGTACTTTCAGCCAGCGAAAAGTGCAACATGAATCTCAAAAATCGCAATTTTTATTGCAGAAATGGGCTCTACGTTGAAAAATAAGTTGATTTGACTCTTTGTTTGACTTCCTAGGCCACCGGGAACCCTATTTTCGAGACCCCCCAACAATCGTGAAAGACATGAAAAGATTCATAATTTTTTTTTTTTTTCTGTTTTTTTTTTTTATACGGATCCTTTGAGACCCGACTTCGTGTCTTTAACTTGGCACTGAAGATTAAGTGAGGTGTCTAAAGTGATCAAGATATAATGGAGATGAGCCCGGACCAAAAAAAAATTCTAAATTATAAGCGGGCGGCCCATTTGGGCGGCCTCGGGTTTTGGGAGCCCAAATCGGGAATTGAAGGATAATACTAATCTTAAGTGGTATCAAATGAAAGATCTTGATGAGCAGATACCAAATTTATTGATTTTATTCCTTCATCCGGTCCACTGGGTGGCACCTGGTGGCCTTTTCATTTTCTTGGCGGGTAGGTACATTCGAATCCTTAGCTTAGTGGTCAGATCTTGGCCAGTATGTATTTTTCGAGATGACCTCGCTCTCTCACTGCAAAATTTTAATGTTTAAGTTTCCAAGTATTAATTTAGTTCATTTTCCGTCCGTTTCTTTAGAAGATAACTTTGTCCATTGGTAGCATGCTCGACCTGCCACCCAGTCAGCATGGGTTCGAATCCTGGCGGGGACGAATTTTTTTAGCTCTACATATATTTTCAATTTGGGCTTAACGTTGTTCTGTTTTTCCGATCTTTATGTTTGATCTTCATGACGACCCCATTACCCTCGCGAGGAAAATTTTAGTAGTTGCAGAATTGGGCAATGACCTGTGGCGACATTACGAGATTGATTTTGGACAATCATGGTTGGATGGGGATAAAATATGATGAATTAGCTCTCATAATATCGATGCTACTCACTAATAATTGTGACAAAGTAGTGACTTTGGCCAAATGGGTAGCATACTAGGCTTGCACGCATAATGACTTGGGTTCGATCCCCTTCAGGGAAGTTTTTTTTCTCTGTCCATTATGTCCGGGGTACACTCATACCTCGTGAGGTATTGATAAGGGACGTCACCACCGAGTTCTCTCCCGCTCATGGTTTTATCAACACCAAATTGTCTCCCGTTGCGTCGTTTGCATTTTACTTGATTTTATACCGACATAGTTTAGGCCTAGCATAAAAATTATAATCGAAACACCTAGGAATCATTGATAGAGACCTGAGGCATGGCCTTCTATGTTTTTTTTCCTAACCCTATGATAAACCCAAGGTATGGCCTTCTATATATATACCTAACCCTACTTTAAACCCGAGGCATTGCCTTCTATGTATTAAAGATTTCCTTATAAAAGGCCGATTCTTTTATAAAAATGATAGTTTCACAGTTTTCATTTTCTTAAATAACTAATGTAAAAAAGCATGGTCTTATTTCCGGGAGAATACTCGTGGTGACCCCTGCAACAAGCCGGAGAGAATTCGGGTAAGAAAAGGTCAACGGAGAGAACTCATTACCTCACCTTGATAAGGTGATTACAAATTAATTTCTTTGGCATTTGTAAATCCAGGTGTTTTAGTGTCCCTCATAGGAGGCTCCGAGGTCTATTTAGCATTGAAAGATAAACCTAATCATGTTGAGTATAGAATCAAAAGGTCTTGCATTGCAAATTTATATATTATTTACTCAATTTGGGGACTCAGGGGCCAAATCTGTGATCCAAATACATATTGACCTTAGAAAAATTAAATACGTACTGCTAAAACTATATCTTAAAAAAAGACAACTTGGTACATTTACATTTTCCCAGCTTATTTACTTTTGTTATTCGTAATGTTTCAGTAGTGTATGAACCTATATTTTCGTACAAAAAGAACTGATATCCCCCCAAAAACACCACTTCGTGGTTAAAAAAAGAAGAACGCCTCACTCAAAAGAATGATTATAATTAGCTAAAAATAAATGATATCAAATTGAGAACACCTTGCCACCTCTCTTTCTGTATCTCTGTACTCCTCTCTGAATTTATTTCTCTTATGTTTATCTTCTTTATCCTTTCTAGGGGTCATCCCAAACTTGATTTCTCTTTAAATTTACTTGTTGCACGGCAATAAAAAAGGCGGTCGCGGTGTAATTTTCTCGATTCAAAATCATACTCCGACCACCATTTTTTATTGCCGTGCAACAAGTAAATTTAAAGAGAAATCAAGTTTGGGATGACCCCTAGAAAGGATAAAGAAGATAAACATAAGAGGAATAAATTCAGAGAGGAGTACAGAGATACAGAAAGAGAGGTGGCAAGGTGTTCTCAATTTGATATCATTTATTTTTAGCTAATTATAATCATTCTTTTGAGTGAGGCGTTCTTCTTTTTTTAACCACGAAGTGGTGTTTTTGGGGGGATTTAGTAATAAATAAAAAAAATCGGAATTATGAACTTTTATTAGGTAGTGCCAATTGTATTCATTGTATACAATGTAAACCATTCAGCAGGAAATATTGTGTCCATAATTGGCAGTGTGGTTGCAAAAGTTGTAAATAATGGATGCTGAACATAGGAATTTCTTTTAGAAAAGACCCCCAGAAATAAGTGCATTTTTAATTGTTGTAAATGTGTTAATATTTTATGACTATTTTATTTTTTAAAAAATTACAGTTATTCTTATTCATGTGATGTAGGTACTTAAAACTGTTCATTTATCAAAACAGTATGGAGTGGTGAAATTAAATATCCCAAATAATTATTTTATTGATTATCTCAAAGAGTTCACAAGCCTGTATAATGTGTGCTTGATTTTACATTTACTGTTTAACTAAACCTGGATTCAATATTGATAATGTTTTGTTATAAACCTTGTAGTAAAATACGTCTATAAAAATTTGTTAAAAAAAGATAATGTTTAAAATATTAAGATAATCTTTAAAAAAAAAAAAAAAAAAAAAAAAGTGATCGAGGAAATGCTAGAGAGTTGAGAGAAGTGGGAATATGGAATATGAGATATCATACGTTAAGAGAGTGATGGGAGGGCCCTACAACGGGATCGGTAGGCCCTATTAGCACTGCACTTGAAATAATGAAAATATTTCGGTTCCAAGTGGGTGGAAATCCCACTCCCCAGGCTAAGACCTGGGTGTCTTTAAAATATTTTTCCCCGCCCTTCCTTTAAAAATAAAATAAAATGTTTAATGATATTTTATTCACTTTTATCAGAATGTGATAAAAACTCTTCAAAAGCTGCAAGAGCAATAAAACCAAATAATGCAAATTCAAGGAATATGAGTATCACTTATTTTTATTACATAAATACTAGCAAACACGGACTTACCATAGCACTCATTGACAACACTTTCCATACCACAAACTTTAACATAAATATGCTTCACATTACATACATAGTTTACTTCATCCGTTTTGTACAAGTCCAGATTGTATTTTTTCAGATCAATTTTGATGACATCATTCAGATGATGATACCTTGGATACTTAAAGTAGTTATTCAGTAGATTTGAAACAATTTCCTCATTGAGCCGATTATGAAAAGACTGAACATATTCTAAATAAATACTGCTATACACTTGAGGACTGTAATCTTTTAAATGCACAAGTTCTACTATTTTGTAGCTGCTGGTCATGTATTTGATACAGTTATGGTATTTTTTTGGGGTTCTTGGAGATACTTCATTTTCTGGATATTGCGTAATACAGGAACTATACTACAAAGCAGAAAATGTATTCATATAAAATATTTAGTATGCTACATATAATCATTTTATCGACTTAACCTTTGCATGGTAAAATCTGGGTCTTGCCTGCTTGTTGACACCAATATTCTTGTCGAAATAATTTAAGAAATAATGTGAATGGGAGCAAAATATTCCCAAAAAAATGTTCTTGTCTTTGAAACTCAAGTTTTTAATAAAAGTTATGTTCAATTATTTTGTTTGTAATCATTTCGTTTTTCCAAAATTAATATTTTTGAGTACCATTTGGGTCTGTCAGACCCAATATTACCGTTGGTTTCCATTAATTTATGTTACCATGGGAGGGTTAAGTATATACATGCTACACATTTTTTTTGTTGGTTTTTATGTACTTAATCCAGGTAATTGATTGTAAATAATGAGCAATAATAGTACTTTTCCAGTGGAAGATAACCATCAGGTAAGGTTAATGCTCAAATCATTTTCTACCACCTAACTCTCAGAGTCTTATTATTTTGCGGTCACTTACTCAAATGTATGAGGAAAAATTAATGCATTGGGTGGGATTCAAACCAATGGATCCCTATGCTACCTGAATTACCAGACTAGTGCCTTAACCACTTAACTACCAATACCATCAATCATTAGTTGAAATACAAAAAAAAATCTAACACTTTCAGATATGGTGAGAATTATAATAAACCTTTTTTATAATCATGATCAAAAACAATTATAATTCTTACCTGTGTTTCTAGCATAGGAGTTTGTTGAATGATATTGAACATATTTATTTCACTGACAAGGAGAGTATCTTCAAGCTCACCAACATTCAACACTTGAAGTGTTCTTCTGAATTTAATGCCACCTTCATTCTCTAATATGACAGTAACCCAGTCTCCACTTTTTACGCATGATGGAATATTGTTACCATTATCACCATCATTCTCAATATTTAATTTGTTGAGATCTTTCTCACCTATTAAAATACACTTCTCTTTGTCACATTTCAAGTTTTATATTTTGTGAGAGTTTGTTGAAAATCTGGAGAGGAATTATTTGTAGTTTCAAATGATGTGTGAGAATATTTTTCCTATTTTTATATTGATTATTTTTTCTTATAAGATACAAGCAAATTCTTACATAAAGATGAAATAATATACATAGTGTTTTCTTTTTCTTATATGGGAAAAATGATGAAAGGTAAAGAACTACCCCAAATTGGTTCTTCATTTTCTGAAAGAATAAAATGAAAACATCTTTATTAAATAATAATAATAATAATAAATTCAAGACTACCTACTCATTAGGTCAATGCACTTTACACTACATTGCTTTTAATATAATAGATGAATAGCTGGGCTCTGGTGTGGTTAGGAATGTTTACCACTTTGTTGTGTTATTATTTTTACTTGACCTGGTTTTGTAGAGTTTTGGTGAAAACTCCTTATCATTAACACATCTAGTTAGGCTTACTTGGGTTAGTTTTGTTACTTACTATGCCACACATCAGCATAAAGCACTCTGGGTAGTGTGTGGATATGTGATCACGCGGCCCCTGATAGTACTCAATTCGTGAACACCTGTGTTCACGTGGTGCTAGATGTGTTAAAACTGCAAGCTAATGAGATCTATTGTGACCAGTTGATTCTATTTGGTTATAATATCCTGATTTTAATAACTCATTTTCAGGACAGGGATTTATACTCTATTCTTATGTAGTTCTTCTTGGATACATTAACCTCATCCAGCCTGGGCTGGGCCAGAAATGAAAGCCTCATGTGTTGGGAGGAATCAGCATTTTTGTAAGAAAATTCTGGCCAACCTGGGATCAAAATTGGGATCTCTAGATCACGAGCAGTAGTTACTACTACTGCTACACTACAAATACCAGAATTTGGTGTGTTGGAAAATGTTGAGAATTACCAAAGAAAAAAAAGCTTTGGGATTCTAGTAAGGCATATTCACTCAGGGTCCCCGTAGTGAATTTTTTTTTCTTCTTCAAAATAGAATTGACAAGAGATGTGTCAAATGTCACCTAAATTCAAAGTTGCAGTTAAATACCTACCAATGGAAATTACTTACAAGAGTGTATGTTGGAGAGCAAACTACAAAAATACATGTTCAATCCATACTGCAAATTTTGTCAGCTTGATATCAATGGTAGCAAACAAAAAGATTTAAACCATCTGTTCTTTCAGGATTGTGTTAAATCTAAGACTAGAAGAGATAATAAATCAAATCAATTATTTTTTTCTGAAAAGAGAAAACTGATTATTATTATTATTAACTGGGGTTTGACTTCCCATTCAACAGCTTGGTCATCTCAAGATGGGAGTGTCAAACTCACAAACCTGCTACCTACATTAACCTCACACAGCCTGGGTTGGGCTGGAATGCCAGTATCCAAAATTATTCACCTTGCTAGATATTGCTAAGGTAACTTTGGTGATTCCACAAGAACTGTTGCATTCAACAAGCCATTGACACTGGGCATGGGCACACTGGCAATGGCTAAGAAAACTGAAAATTATGATTTTTATTTTCTTGTATGAACTTTCAATTAGGTACCTTCTTTGATCTTGATGATCTCCTGTGCCCTCAGATATCTAAAGTTTGATTATAGATATTTTTAAATATTTATTTTTAGATTAACAGATGGTGTTAATTGATTTTTTAATTTGAAACAGTTGAAAAATAATAATGTAATAGGTTCTATACCACTGAGAGATTTTTTATCTTTTTATTGAGTTTTATTATTTTTTAAAAAATTCGCGCTTATAAGTTAGGCGCTTTTTCGGTGTGCGTTCGTTCAACAGAAGTTCATACAGCATAATAATCGAAATCGATTATGTTGTGCGACCGTTATGCTGAGTGAATTTGTGTTGAAAGAACATTATGTCCTGCGAAATTGTGTTGTACGAACGTTTGAAATGGTTAAAATCCATGAAACTCTTTCCATTTCCCCACCCAGAGCTCAAAAGTTTCCCTTCAGAAGAGAATAGAGAAATTTTATCTATGAAATAGGGAATTTTTCACCGTGGAATAATGGAATAACCTTAACTCAATTATTATTTTTTACTTTTCTAGTTATCTTTTTTGCAGTTAAGAGGAGTGTATTATTAAAATACAGTGAACTAACAATCAAAGGATTGGAAATTTATTTAAAAAAATAATATTAATGTAATAAGAAAAGTTTTATTTGAACGACAACAAGCATCGACAGCTGTACTAGTGTACTCACATTACTGAAGTCCACAAGGTTGAACTATGGAAACTAGAGTGTCACTAGCCTTTGATTGAATCTATTGTAATCTATAGATATGGGGATATGAAAAGAATATTGACTGCCACTGTGGACAGGTGCAGACAAATGAACATCTCCTTGTCTGTAATCAATTGGATGAACCCTGTACCCAACAAGATCTAACCCTGGCCAATCTAAGATATGAAAGATATGTTGTTCCGGACATGAAAAGTAAAGTAAGTAATGTAATAAGCATGAATGGTTTTATGATCATCACTATTGTGAGACAGCAAGCCTGTCTAGTTAAAAGCTTGTTTATCCCAAAAAATTTCAGTTCTTTTCTTTGCCACTACTCTATCATTGTGCTATTTGTGCTTGTATCACTATATGAAATTTGTGTCATCTGACCCTCATCTTTTCTCTGGTGTTAGCCCTGCAAGACAAAACAGCTCCTATGTACTTCTCTTATATTTCCTTTGATTGAATACTGGAGCTGCTATGTCAAACATCAAAGGGAATTTACTTCAAACATTTCAGAATGCTTGTGTTGTGTTTCACTCATTTGATCATGTTTTAGCTAAATGAAAAAATCTTCAATGGTTACGAATTGATAAGAGATTAAAACATCTGAGATTGGGCTTACTGTGGAGAATTTTGAATGAGGCTTCACCTCCATATCTTCACTCATCATTTCATACACTCTTCATTCCACAGTCATAATACTCGCTTCACTTATCTCTCTATTCCACCTCACAATACAGTAGAACCTTCATTATCTGAGGATTAATGTCTACTAGGGGTATGCCCGTATGCTGGATAGTCGAGGTCCTATATAAAAGTCTGGATAATTGAGAGGACCCTAAAAAACCAAATAATAAAGAAGAATTTTGATTTTGTGTAAAAGCAGATGTATTTTGATATATTTTATTATAACAAGAAATTTTGTCCCCTCCTAGTTTCTTATTAGTCTTCAATGTCTTTTCACACATCAACAGGTCATTGATAGGTTGTCCGGTAGATCTTGCTTGCAAAAACCACTTGAAAACTGCCTGATCCAAGGAATCATAAGAAGAAGTCTTCATGCATGTATGCTTGGAGCTCTGATTATCAGTAGCAGCGTTGCTATGCACCTATTCAATAACAGCGTGTTTTTTTTTTTAATCTGGATAATCAAGTATCCGCATGGTTGAGGACGGGATAATCAAGGTTCTACTGTACTAACCATATGGGGAATAGTTTTACTGTTAATGCTATAAGATCATGGAATCAATTGCCTGATGAACTATGGAGAATCAAGTTTCTCATAGAAACATTTCTTGGAAAATATAAATTAATTTTAATCTTTTTTTTTTAACATGTTGTTTCTATGTATTTTTATTTATTTAGCTTCTTTTTACTTTCCTTATCCTATAATAAGGAAAGTATTGTATTCGTCTAAAATTTGACCTACCCAGCTTTTCACATTTCTGGACGAATCATAGCCTCAGGATACCAAAAAAGTGGTTTTCAGCCATTGGTCCGTGCGTCTGTCTGTGTGTGTGTCTGTGTGTCTGTGTGTGTGTGAACAGGATATCTCAAGAACTGTAAGAGCTAGAGACTTGAAATTTGGTATGGTAATTAATTTTATACACCAGACGAACCATGAAACTTTTGGTTGAAATCGGCCGCATTCTGCGGCCGCAGGGCCGCAAATATTGGCCGCAAGCACCGCTTCTTTGAATTGGTTAAAGATACAAAAAAAGTTAGAGAACAACATTTTCTCAAATTAAAAAAATAAAAGGGGTTCACTCTGATCATTTTTTTGATATCTTTAACTTTTTGGAAACCGGCCCCAATTTACCGGTATTGTAGGGGGACTCGATTGGACTAACTTTTTTATTATTCATCCTAGATGGGGGTTGTGACATATCAAATTAAATGATTTTGAAGTGCTGATCACGAATTTGGCATTGATTTTTAGTTATCTGTTACCGTTCAGTCACCAGTGGCGAAATTCGACTCCTTTTTGGGAGATAAGGAAAGTCGTGTGATGTTTACACCAGATTTTTTATATTATTATTGAAATATCTAGATAGGGAACTCCAAGGGTAGGGTGGAAGAGATTGGCATAGGCAATAACCCCTCCCTTTAGTTAGGACACATGTTTATATATTTTTTTCTGTTCTTTTCCCTTTTTATTGTATATTAGAGTGGATCAAAAAATCATTTTATTTTATTTAATTAACGCTATACCTCGGAAAAGTTGTGGCTGTTCAAGATAAGACTTGTGAGCTAAAAAAATTTTGGACCACGTCTTCCGGTCGCGCAAAGGCTTTCTTTCAAAATGGCGAAAATCCAAAAAAAAAAAAATAATAATAAGAAATTAAAAAAAAAAAAATGTAAAAAAATTGATAGGTAATCAATTTTTTTGGTTTGCTATAGAATATACTAGTTATAAAAAGACTAGTATAAAGAGTTCAAAAAAACACCAATGAAAACACCTTTACCAGTCGCGCAAAGGCCTTGAAATTTGTGAATTTCACGAAAATTCACTATAATTTGCCCTTTTTCGAGGAATTGAAAAATATAGGTAATTTTTTTTTAATCTGACTCCCCATAGAAATTATTACTTGCATGAAGGTCCGAAGAATCCGCAGAGACCAAAAAAAAATATAATCGGACCAACCCTTCCGGTTGTGCAAAGGCCTTGAATAGTTATCCTCTAAATCTATGTACCTACTTACATTATGTATATCATTCAGACCAGCTTAAAAATTGACACAGAACTCACGAAGAAAAGTTATAGGTACGAGTATACGACGAATTCCATCCAGACCCTACCCGTATCTCAGTAGTCAAGACGTCTACTGGTAATCCAGAGGTCGCGGGTTCGAAAGGTGACCGGTAAAGGCGGTTTCATTGGTGTTTTTTTTTAAACTCTTTATACTAGTCTGGTCTTTTTATAACTAGTATATGCTATAGCAAACCAAAAAATCGATTATAATTTTTTTTAACATTTTTTTAAATTTTCTTTTTTTTTTGGATTTTCGTCATTTTGAAAGCCTTTGCGCGACCGGAAGACGTGGTCCAAAAAGTTTTTTTTGCTCAAAAGTCTTATCTCGATAAGCCACTACTTTTCCGGGGTATAGCGTTAATTAAATAAAATAAAATGATTTATTGACCCACTCTATTATATACATTATTTTTTTCCTTTCCATTATTGTTTCCATTATTTGATTCTTATAATAATTATTTGTACTGTACATACCTAATTATGTCTATGTATATCCAATAAAGTGTTTAATAATATTAATTATCTATCTTTTTGCTTTCAGAGACTTGCCGTGCAGATCTTTAAGTGACTCCCACTGCCTCTGGACATCTGGCTTTTCTGCTGCCTCAGGCCATCCATCTCTTCTGTTGCCTCCGGCTATCTGGCTCTTCAGCTGCCTCCGGCTTTTCTCCTGCCTGCCTGTATTATTATTCATTTATTTATTTACACGCTGATTAAGATTGTCTAGGCAACCATGTTTCATGTCAACCCACTTCTAAACAATGTAAACTTAATTATTACAATAAAAGAAAAAAAAAAAAAAAAAATGAAATTCTGATGTTCTCTATTTCCCAGACAAAACAAATAGCCACCACTTATAGCTTGTAAAAATACAGGTGTTGCATTTTTGTATTCAACGTTTCATAGGTGGAGAAAATAACCTGGTTCCCAACTTCATTTGTCTGTCACTGTTAATGTCAATTTTACAGTTACCAGAGCAGCCGGAAAGATAAAATGGCCAAGCAGTGGTTCTTAACATTTTTAGCATCGCGGCACACTTAGCATGAAGATCAAAGATATTGGACTTAGCCGCAGACAAAATTTTGAAGATGTTTATAAAAAGAAAGAGATTTTGTATTGAACCCAACTAATATTGAGGGCTTTTTTTATCTTCAGAAATTTTATAGCACATCAGCATTATAGGATGGGAATCACTGTGCTTACTTTATTAAGTAGTCACTGTGGCCGAGTGGAGTAGGCTAGCAAGCAGGGTGACCTGGGTTCGATTCCCGGCAGCGCAGAAATTTTCTGCGTGGATGTCCGGGGTCCACTCATACCTCATGAGGAATAAGCGACCTCACTAGAGACGAGGTTCTGTTTTAACTTGGGTACTGGACGATTTGGCTTTCGTTTGTCTGTCTGTTAAGCGATAGCACCCGACCGGATTCTTCAAAATTGTTATTAGTATGTATACATGTTCATTGGGGTCTTAGAATTTTACCTATTGTTTTTAGGCCGGCTAGGAAGGAACACTCGACGGCAGCGCAGGCTCCTACCTAGTAGAGGCAGACCTCAACTCAACCAGGAAAAATCTATCCTGCTTGGTAGAATACCTCGATACTGGGCAAGCTAAAGACGACTCTAGGCGGGAACCTCAATTATCCATCACTATACCTCCTAACCTCCATTCGTCACACCAGAAAGCCTTAAGTCTGGACGGCAGTCCATAACTTCGGCTATGCCTTTGATGACTTTTTGAAATAGTGTGATCGGTTAAGGGGGAGGGGGGTCGACAAGAGTCAGATTTTGCCCATCTCACCCATCTGTTACCGTTTCGGCTGTAGAAACATTTTACGCCTGAACCTTCGACTCTCACCCGAAATACGGACAAATGTCACTCGAGTTGACATTACTTACTTGTAAATTAGGGACGGGTTCTAAAAAGCTCGAGATATACAGAGTGTCCCACCAAAGTTGGACACCTCAAATTACCCGGCCCATGAAAGAGTTTTTGAAAAATAAAAAATTCAAGGGTACATGTTTCAATTATGCGGTTTCAGTCATGAATTTTTTTTTTATACAGGGTGGTTCGAAAGTCAAAAATTGAGGTGTCAACTTTCGATTTTAAATGAATCGACCTGAATTTTATTTGATAATTCAACTTCTAAATGGTTTCTGAGTACTTTTTTGAACTAAAATATTACATACAGGGTAGGTTTTTTGACCATTTTACTTCCAAGAAATTTCTAATATTAGAAATCGGAGAAGTATTATTGTGTTCGTTTTTGTAAAAAAAAAAAAAAAAAAATATTTTTTGCTCCGATTTCTGGACGTTTCATAACCTCCTGAGCAACTTTGGTTTTGTGTCCGTCTGTCGATCCGTCGGTCTGTTAAAAATATTCCTTGTAACGCGCAAATCTCAGAAACTACTGAACGGATTTTGATGAAATTTTGCACACATATAGGAGACGTTCTGTAGATGGTCCCATTTAAAACAAATTTGAAGAAAATCGGTTAAGCGGTTTGGAGATACAAGTGATTTAGTAGAAAATCTCAAAATTGGCACGTGGTCGTGTATACAATGTGAAACAATCACGAGGAAGTATTGTGTCCATGATTGGCAGTGTTTTTTTTTTTTTTTTTTTCTAAATCTCGAATAATGATTTCGTTTAATTTTTTCGATAACAAGAATAGAAAGTGTTTGTGTAATGAAAACACGCATTTTCAATTGTCAGCAAAAATTTTCATACAGGGTGTAAAATAATTTTACTTGGTTTTTTTTTTTTTTTTAAACCGAGTTTATTTTACAAAAACTCTTTCAGGGTCCGAGTAATTTGAGGTGTCCAACTTTGGTGGGACACCCTGTATATACATATATCTATTTATAAAATGCTTGAAGGTAACCTCTGTCATTTTTTTACTTTCCTTATCTTATAATAATAATTTAAATAAATGTGTATAATAAAAGAGCAGAATTATAGGACTTTTTCGTATCCGGTATAATCCTTATCTTATTTCTGCTTATAATTTCGCCTCTCTACGCTGCTCATATTAAAGCAGCTACTCATGTTTCCTCACGAGGTATGATTGGACCCCGGACATGCAAGTACAGACCCGAAAAAATCCAGCCCTGCTGGAGATCGAACCCAGGTCACCGTGCACGCTGCACGCAAGCCAAGAGCGGTAACCCACTGGACAACCGTGACTACCCTTATCTTACAGAAAGGACAATTTTTGCATATTTGTAGACTTCTTTTAGGAAGAGGATGTAAAGAAAAGACCCAATAAAGGAAAGAAAAGACCCAATTTACCCGTCTTTCAAAAATTATTCCACGAAATCAATTCAAAACCAAAACCACTTTAATATGCTCTGAATTTCTAATGGGTTATTCAATCATTCTTTCTCCTTATCATTCTCTCTTTCGCTCACTTACTCTCTGTCAGGTCGTCTTTTTAATTTTCTCTCTCTCGCACACACATAAAATTTAAAAACTCAAATTTTCTCTTTCTCAGGGTCGGACTTAAGTCCTGTAGCCCTAGCGTCAAGGGTACGTTGAATAAACCAGTACTCGTTTTGTCTCTAAAGTTAAGCAACGTGCAGCGAGGTTAGGACATGGGTGAGTGACCATTCAATTTAGAACCCTCCTGATATTGGCTATTCCCGACCTCACTGAAGCTGGGTGAAGTTAATTTGCATTGCTGGTTTGTGAGTTTCAAGCGAATGGAGGGTGAACCCCCGTGTGATATGACCATGCAGTTGAAAGCCATATTAAACTCAAATTTAAAAAAAAGATCCTGAAATTAAGCAATGAAGTTAAAAAAAAGTCCAAGACTTGGATAAGTCACCATTCGAATTCAAATGCTCGTGTTGCTGACTATTCCCGCCCCACAGTAGTCACCGTGGCCGAGTGAGTTAGCGCGCTAGGCATTGCACGCACGGTGATCTGGGTTCAATCCCCAGCGGAGCAGGATTTTAGCTGCTTTAATGTTAGCAGCGACCAGTGGCAGGATTATAGGCAAAAATAAGATATTGGGTTATTAAAGATATGGAAAAGTCCTATAATTCTGCGCTACCCACTAAAATTGTGATTTAATAACATAAAGAAACACATTATTATTATTCCCGCCCACTCAGACTGTGTGAGGTTTATTTGAATAGCTGTTTTGTGAATACCCCTTTATAAGTGCCGCACGCTACAGAAATGAATAATATTAATTTTATTTATTTTAACTGGGGTTTAATATCTATAATTTTGGGGTTCCATATCTTTAAGGTCGTTGCTCACAGTAAAGAAGCTACTTATTTTGCCTTACGAGGTACGAGTGAAAAAAATCCTGTCCTGCGGTGATCGAACTCAAGTCACCGTGCGTGCAAGTCTAGTGCGTTACCCACTCGGCCACGGTGACAAATGTATCCATCTCGATTTTAAACCCTTAAAATTAGTTAAATAATTAATAAAATAAACATGTTCCAGGTCTTATTAAGCTTTTGCGATATTTACTTTTAAAGGATTTTTTAAAAATATCGTGGGATATAATACTAGAGATTTGGGAAAAATCCCGTATGTCTACTTCCCCTACATCCATAGTCTATACAATGAAGTTTTTTTCGATTAATCGGTTATGCTGTGCGTTCATTGTGCTGTACGAACTTATGCTGTGTAACCGTTGTGTTGGATGTGATTGTGTTGTACGAACACGATTTTTAAAATATGAATTCGATTATCGATATTTTATGCTGAAAGACCATTATGCTGTGCGAACTTGTGTTGTGTGACGCCGCACCGCTTTTTCAAATGCGCCATTAATATAAGCAGCCGCTAGAGTGCGCTATTTGAAAAGAGCTTCATCTTTTTGGCGGAAAAAGCTAAATAATTCAAAATGTAAAACAAAAGTACAGAAGACCAGAAGATTTATGATAAACGACAATTGTCTGAAAATACATACTTCAATCCAAGAATAAATTCATTAAATAGAAAAAAAGTATTAAATCTAGTACTTGTGGATTTTCTTCATTGTTTGTTTGAAGCTCTTCAAGGGTAAGATACTCATTTTCACCATAATTGATATCAACTACATGCAATTGATTACCTACAGCACTTTTCTTAATCTGGGTTTAACGTTGCTTTCAACTGCATGGTCATATCACAACGGCAGTATTACCCTCCATTCAAACCTGCTAACCACATTAACCTGAAACCTCATCCAGCCTGGGCTGGGCCAGAATGCCAACATCACAAATTCTTCACCTTGATGAACATTGCTTAACTTTGGTGATCTTATGAAGACTTGTGCATCCCACAGCACACCCAGTGAAAATTTCTGATTGACACAACTATTATATTAATATTAATCAAACTGGGTAACACAGTTCCCCTTAAACAAAAAGGTGTCTCTGATCTACTAACTCCGATATAGTAGTCTCGGAGATTGATACGAGAGAGTAAAAACAGCGTGCTCGGAAACATCTTTCTCTGGGAGTACTGCGGGAATGGATTGAAACTCTCCCGGAGAATGTTTAACCAACTTACTCAGAACCTATCCCGGATCTATTCCCGAGCTAGTTCGGGACAAGATCCGAGCTAACTCGTCCCGAGTACATGTTCTCGGAACCGTCTCGGAACGAGATCCAGTACCCTGTGGCAACACCGGAAATTGAAAGTAAAATTTGCAAAACATTTTCTAAATCGAGTGAATTCTGCAATTTGAATAAATTAATTAGTTTTCCTGAGATAATTAGTAAAACTCAAATACATAAGAGGTAAAGATATTTTATACAGTATTTTGAGAAACTACCGTCAATATTATGTGTAATCTCATTCCTAAGATAACTTCATAAGTAATTTCGCATCAGTGACTTCTGCTCATCCAAATAAGTGATTTAATAAAACGTGTTTTAAGTAATTTAAGTAATGGTCAATATGTCTGCAAACATAATATCTTTTTAAACTGGACCTAGCATTTAAAATAATTATCACCAACATAAAGGCTAGAATAGCCGTCTTCAGTTAAAGAACGTGAAGAACTTGGTGCTCAATCAATAGATACTACTACTAAAATAATTATGATCTATGGAGGAAATCCACATGATATTTTCCACCTGTTTACATGTATTGTGCATCCAATCCAACATAGCTTCAACCTGAAGAAACCTATTCAAGCTGCCTCCCTCCTCAAACATATTGAACCTGACATGGGATAAGTGAAAGTGACTACAAATTGATGATTTACACAAAATAATTATATCTAACAATTTCTGATAAAAGTCCAACAAGTTGACTCTTCTAAAGTTCCTACATCATAGTTTTAGGGTGTAACTAAAAAGAAATTTTTCTCTACTTTAAAAAGTTTACTGTTCTAAAGTGTACCAATTTCCATGCATTAATCATAAGTGAGTTTTACACTCCAATTAGTGGGGTAAGCAATATCTAAACAATATCTTACATTTTACATTGTTTTATAGTCAAACCAGGATATGTATGTGGAAATGCTGGAGATTAACCTGTTCCAGATATTCCACTTAATCAGAATCACACTCTTAACAGGTGTCTGACTGGGGTATTTTAAACAGGGAAAAGACCAGTGTTTTGCTAGACAACTATGAACAGAGAACTGACTAGCTAAAGGCTTTTTAATAGGTTCACATTATTGAAGATTTGACTATACTGTTCCATAATCAATAGATCCTGTGTTCAATTCACGGTTTTTTTTTTCTTTCAAACAGCAATTCTGTTCCCTTTAAAAATGAGGCATTCCTAGCCCTTATCAGGCTAAGTGAGGTTAATGTGGGTAGCTGGGACTATTCCCAGTAAATTCAGTATACAACCCCCATTTTTATTTTAAATAAATAAATCTGTTCTCCGAAAATGTGAGGCTGGTATATCTAGCCCTACTCAGGCTGAGTGAGGTGAATGTGGGTATCTGGTACTGTTCCCATTAAATTCAGAATGAAATTCCCATCCTCACTATCTCAAATCAGGACAGGGGTTTTTCATGAACCAGCTATAACATAAAAAAAAAAATATTGTAAGTTTAGAAGAAGTATTAAGTGTTGCAAATTTAGACAGTTTTTTTACTTGTAATAAGTACATTTTTTACTATAATGTGTTCATTAATTTTAATTTTTAAAACAGTAGCTTGTATTATTCAAGATTTGACTACTCCCCGTAATCTAAAGATTTTGGTTCATTTTTGTTGTTGTGAAACAGATAATTCTCCTTCTTTAGAAAATATGAGGCTGACATGTGTATACACAGCCTTTATCAGGCTGGGTGAGGTTAATGTGGCTACCTGGTACTATTCCCAGTAAATTCAGAATAAAATGGCCCAACCCAGGCTCGGTGAGCTTAATGTGGGTAACAGGTTTGTGAGTTTCCTGCAAATGAGGGTAAAACCTCGGTCATGATATGACTATGCAATTGAGGTTAAACCCACTTTAATCAAACAAAAAAAAAATCTGGAAGACTGTTCTTTTTTTTATGAATGCCATATTATAGTCAAAATTCTCTCTGGGTTCTATTTCCTAATTTCATCTTTAATAATCTCAACTTCTGTTCTGGTATTCTTTGTCTTTGGGCAGCCTGCTGCTGGGCAGGAAGATGACATTTCAGCACATCTCTCTCTTAATTACCTATATGTATAATAGATTTAGATTAATTAAGTCCACTTGGCTTAATTTATCTGCTGATTCTATGTATTATATTCTGTTTGTTTCATGTTTTTGTTTGTTACATATTTTTGCTTTTAATTCTTTTACCATGAAAATGGAAAAATATAAAACTGAAAAACACAAATTGTCTTCTTATTTATTAATGTTAGCATTTCATCAACAGCTTTTCATCATTGTAGAACCAAATTGCCTTGAAATAGTATATTTTTCATCAAATCCAAATTAATTTTAAAAATTTCCTGTGAAATCACAATTTTCAATTTTTTCCGGGCAATGGCGGTGGTATGAAATTCAATATGGAGCCCCTTAATTATTAAGTAGGTATTCAATTTCCAAAACCTTGTAAAAATAAGCTTAATAAAATGCTCAGGGGGAGGAAATAGTAAGCTTATAAAAGTGTTTCTAAAATGTTAAGCCTTGTCAAAATAAGCTTTATAAAATGTTTGAATCTTGTCAAAATAAGTGTTTTTAAAATCTTTTTAAACACTTTCTGTGCCGTCTGGGTAGTCTGCTGTGACTAAAGATAGAGATACTTTTAAGATGTGAACTTATGTGATACTTTTATTTTCATGTCAATTTTTTTTCTAATGTTTCTAAATTGATTGCATAAATATATTGATACCTTAGATTCCTTGGGTCAAATAAGGTCAAATTATCTCTATCAACTAGGGGTCAGAAATGGACCCTAACTGAGTTAGAACTGACTTAAACTCGAAAAATTAATATTAAAAATTGAATTCGTATCCAATGTCCTATACATATGTCCTAACTAAAGGGCGGGGTTATTGGTTATTGCCTATGGCAATCTCTTTATTCCAATTGTTCCTAGTCTCTTATTGGGATTTTTCATTCTTTAAGGTGTATTCTTCTTTTTTTTTTGTTTTGTTCTTAATTATTTTATTTTATATTTCACAATAAAAAAAATGTTCTATTATAAAAATGTGTC
>JAMCCL010000167.1:0-62540 GCA_024516035.1 Bactericera cockerelli
TCTGCCCGAATATTGTTTTTTTTTTTCTCTCTTCTGATGTTCGCGCTTTAGGAGTTATGTAATTAGTCCTTTGATAATGTATAAATTTTGATGAGTATCCATTTGTGACAATGCAAAAGACAGAGTGTTCTTGTCGACCTTAGTATCTTGATCGATAAGGCGGCAGACTTGTTGCCTGGAGGTCGGCGGTTCAACTCTCAAGTTAAGCTAAAATTTAGTAAAGCTAGTTTGAGTAATTATGATATCACGATTCTGATTAACACAAATAAGTATGAAGAAAAATTAATTCACACATTTCGTGTGTTACAGTGTGGACGACCCCCCGTCTCCCCCCACCTCGCCCAAGGTGCTGGGCGTAGTGGAGAAGAGTGACTCTGTCTCGTGGGTGGTGGAGCTGGAGGACGCCCCTGACATCGTGTCCAAGTACCTGCGCCGCACTCACAGCTTCCGGGGTGCCCAGAGCCCCAAGCGGCCCACCAAATCCCCTCGCCCCTCCCCCTCTGTGGACCGGGAGCGGGTCCGGTCCGTGTCGGTCCCAGTGGACCACTCCGACAAGGACCTGTGGCAGGGGGAGATGTCCCGCAGCGCGGACAACAGTCTTGAGGAAGGCGCTTTCGACTCTTTCGATTTGAATTTGGATTCAAAAGACCAATTCGATTTGAATTTGGATTCAAAGGAGATCAGCTTCGACAACTTGGATTCCAAAGAAGCGTCAGACGACGCGTTTGATGACGGGAAGAGTAGCTTCTCCCTGGACCTGCAGCCGGGGGATGTGCTGGAGAAGCAGCGACTGGAGGAGGAGCTGTTAGGTATGGAGGTGGGCGGGGTCAAGGAGGGCGCGGGGGAGGCCATGATGTCCTCCGAGGAGGAGACTTCCTCGCGTACCACCTCCTCTTGTTCTCATTCCAGCGCGTCCTCTGACGGAGACCTGTTGCTAGGCAACGCGTGTCTGCCCAGAGACGCGTTGCTAGGCGACCAGTGTCTGGGACCCAGGAGTCCTGTGCATAACAACAATGCTGAGGACACCAAGTGTCTAGACATCCACAGGTTGACCACCATGTTGCCCAACAAGTGTTCTAACGATGATAAACTCATCCAGAACTTTTCCAATGAGTTCCATGCTGCCAAAACCATGGAGCATGAGCTATAGGTTCCGTTTAATTTGCATTTATGCACTTTACCTGACAGCATTTATAAGCCTAAGTGGAGCCTTTGAAAACACAGTGCTCAGTGCTCTGCACACGACACTGTAGAAAAAGCATTATCTTTTCATAGAAAAAGTAATCACTATTTTTTTATATCCTGCTTCAGCTAAATTCATAAACAAGTCCTACATATACAAATTTCCTGGGTTGCTCAGCATAATGAATCTAAAAACAATTTTCCCAATTTACTTATTGCTTGCGCGGTGGAAGCCGAGGTAGGAGTTACATGAGTGGACCCCGAACATTCAAAGTACAGGATAGAAAAGTTTCTACCCAGTCGGGATTTGAACCCGGGTCTCCTGAGTGGAAGCCGACCACAATGAATTCTTGCTCAATCATGCTTACGGTGTTTAGGAATTTGAACAACGCGGGCAGCTTGGTATTTAACTTTTCGTAAATTAATCATTGTGCCAAAATTTATCGAATAACAAGAAGCTTTATTTTAATCGTTTTACTGTGCACGTAATTTTTCTCTTAGGCTATAGTAGTTTCTGTGCGCACGAAAAGATAAGTTCACTATGTTACACGAAATGTTGCTTGTACATGATTTTAGGATATTATGTTAGCATTAAACACTTTGACAGAGTTAATTAGCGTCCATGTTTCTTTCAAAATTGTAACGATGATATATTTTGTGAAGTTGATTCTCAAGTTAAATTTAAACATTAGTTTCAGCGACTTTATAATGAGTCCATTTTAGTGAAACTTGAGATAAAAATTTAGGTTCATAAACACGGCTCTAATTTTAATTTGTTAAAAATAATAGTTAGTTTTCTATTATAAGTAATAACTGAAATGTTTTGAAACCCACAAAACCCTTTTGTGAATGTGTCATATTTTTGTATGTTGCATTTTCTTAGGAGGAAGCATAACTAAATAGCACTTATGTTGATTTCGGTTAGAATATAATTATCTCATGCCATTCCACTTGGGGTGATTTTTGTTCGAAATATCTTTCCCGCGGTGATTTGAACCTGCAATCTTCGCATCAACCCAGTGGTACTTACCCCTTGACCTAAGAGGTCAGGAAGTTACTTAGTTTCATTATTTTTCAGTCGATTTTTGTTTGATGATTTTTATGTCAATTTGTGTAATGACGTTATAGCATTGACACGTATCCATGTAATTTCTGTCCGTAAAATCAGCCCTGGCCGGGATTTGAACCCACAACTTTTGGAAATATACATTATGGTCGGAGACTTGGTTGTTCTCCAATAATCCATCGATTATTATTGTTCTATGTCAGATTTCAATCGGATTAGTTAATCTGTCATTCTGTGTAATGACATTCAGACATTGACACGTTTCTTTACATTATTTGTGAAATCTGCCCTGGCCGGTATTGAAACCCATAGCCTTCGCATTAATAGACAGTGGTGTTCTCGACCTCTCGAAAGAGGCTGTCGGTGTAGTTTTAACTATTGTTCATCATTGATATTGAAATTGTCTATCCATCATTGTTCAATGTTAGATTATTTTAATGTCCTGTGTAATGACTAAAGAGTAATGACAAGTACTTTTTGTATCCTAGAAGGACATGGCTTAATTTTTTTTATATATAGAAACTTCGCATTTTAGGTACTTAGTGAACAGTTCCTAGATCTAATCATAACCTAAATCTATAATAAGTAAAGTAATTACTCTTACTTGATACTTACATATTCACATTACATTACTTACAGATAATTCCTTAGATAAGACGTTGTGTGTCTGACTCTGTAAGAAAATTGAAGAGATAAATGTTTATACTCTCGGATTTCTGGTTAACAAGAAAGAAAAGAAGAAAATATAGAAGAATCTGAATAAGTGTTTCAGAAAAATGAAGAAATTAATGGAATTTGATTTCCTTTACTTTAAAGGTAATGATATGTATTTATTAATAATTATTCATTAATAAATATATTTAATGGTTGATTCCAACAATCACTCTCCCTCAAACCTCATTTGCAAATGCATTAATCACAAAATTTGTTATAAAATTTGAAGCTTTTGTGAGATACTAGCTCTCCCCTACCTACTATGTGTAATTTAATTTGCTATGTTTTAGTATAACGCTCATTGGGTATGAAGAAACGTCCAACATATTTTCGCCATTGACGAAATCAAAATTTTTCTTTCCTGTAAAAACTTTACATATTATATTTAAATTGTATAAATATTTACTGTGAATTATCTATATCATTTATTTTAATAAATATTTATGTTTTTTTCCTCTTTTTGTCGTGATATTAATCTTACATTTTTAAGATTCCTCTCTTGCTCGTTAAAATTTTGAACTTTTTTCCTACAAACTATTGTATAATCTTTGTGGAATTTCTTTTTTAAATAGACGATTTTTTTCTAGTTTAAACAAACAAAAAACTGTAGGTACCAGTTAGCACAAGAATATTTTCTTTCGCCTCTAGAGTAGATTAGATGAAATAAAGTTTAGATTTTCTGATTTTGGTGTTATATTACTTAAGCCCATTTTGATCGAACAAGGCTATACAGTCCACAGACTACAGTTAATCTCAGGTGACATTAAATTCAGCCAATAATAATTGACCATCATAATAAAAATTGATCATCACTTATCACTGTGTTACAGAGAATAAATAAACTGAAATCAAAATTATATAATTTATATGATTAATTTAAAGTGGACAAGTCTTGGCACGTTTAAAGTAAATCATACGATCACCATTTTTGAATAACCAGAAACTGCCATGGGCCATCTCACATCTGCTCATCTTTTTCTAAACACTACAATAATCATGTTAATTTTAGACCCCTTCAACCTTTTTCATACCATTGGCTTTATTTATAACTCTTTTTAATACCATTGGCTTTATATATTCCTATTTTGAATACCATTGATTTTATAAATCCCTCTTTTAAATCCCATTCGTTCATATAATTTTTCTATTGCTACTTTTTAAAAAAGTTATTTTAACTGAAATATTATTTAGTCACACTCTCTCTCTCATATCAATGAAACAGCTGTTATACCGTGTGAAACAACTTAGAACAAAGTTTCATAAGTTGAAAAATATAGGGCTTAATCACAAGACTTTGAGTTGGGCAACAGTCACAACTTTGAGAAAATTAGAAAGTATGGGTTTTGAAAAATGTGAATGACAGGTGGTACCTTTGAAAGTGACCCAAAACAAAAAATACAATCCTTAAATTCAAATGAAACTTTACTTTTCAGATAAACTTATACCGCTAGAAATCCGCGGCAAATGGTGTTCTTTTTCAATACACACGCATTTTTTGAAAAAATTACAAATTTGAAGGAAAAAATTCATTTTACAATCCCAGTTCTTACTACTCCCGTAGCACATTTCTCATTTCTTGATCTTTTTGTAACAAAAAAATATTATACTACAATGTAGAGTCCATAGAAAAGCTTAGCTTTAGTTAGAAGTTTATTGTAATTTACTTTGTTTATTATTTTTTGTTAATTATTAAAATGTATTTCATTGAAATAAAGCAAGAGGAAGTAGACTATAGACTCTTCTTTTACTCTCAAGTAATAAACCCTGGTATGTTCTGTGTTTCAATTTTTTCTTATAGGTGCTTGGTTATAATAATAAAACTCTTTAGTCGAAGGTAACCACCATGTGAGGTTAATGCTCAAAGCATTTTCTGCCACCTAAACCTCAGAGTCTTATTATAATATGCTCACAAACTCAAATTAATGAGGAAGAATTCATGCATTGAGTGGGATTTGAACCAACGGATTCCTACGCTACCTAGATTAGCAGACTAGCACATTAACCACTTGACTACCAGTTCACCAGGTTATATATTTTGTGTATTCCGTGTGAATGCTTTCTCCAAACTTGTGAAGCACAGAGATAGCTCACAAGTGACTCAATGCCACTAATTTGTGTTGCTGTTGTTGTTGTAACCAGCTTGGTTACAGCTGGGGGGAGGTCTCCAGCCAACTTAAGTGGAAAAGTTGGTTCGTTCTGAGCCTCTTATGGGGAACTTGTGTTTCTCTGTACGTTCAGAAATAATTTGAGACTCCAAATATTTTTTCCCTATTCTGGGGGAGGAGAGTTTTTGGTTAAGTCAGATATGACTAAGGCAACACTTTCCAAGCAAATATTGAAAATATCAAACAGAATAATAAAAAGAAATTCATTGAGATTTATTTTTACACAATCAATTTACATGGAAGAAATGTAATTACATCGAACCAATACAAACGTATTCCTTCATGAATGGTTATACAAGACGAAGTAAAACTTACAACTTACCTTTCTTACAACTAACAACTTACCTTTCTCAGCCCTCAGAATTCGACCCAGCCTCTGAGCCTCCTGTCTCCGGGAGCCTCCGTGGGAAGATATCTGGATGAGCACGTTAGCCTCGGGGAGGTCAAATGAGGTGTCGGCCACTTTGGACACGAAGATGGTGTTCACTTTGGGGTTCAGCTTGAAGTTCTGCAGGATTTGAATATATAATTAAAAAAAAATCGCATTACTTCAGAGAATTTTACTTTTACATCCATGGCATTCCGCAAACGGCAAAACTCGGTCAGAATTTTCTGTTTTTTTTTTTTTTTTTTTTTTTTCGTAGCCCTGAAACAGGAGCTACTGTAGACGCTTGTGGTCTGTGTTGTAGCCTGCCCATCCCGTAGTATGCCTCCCCTCTGATGGGCGAGAAGTGACACAATACTTCCCATTTAGGTGCTGGGTCAACACGAGCGCACCGGAAGGTATCCCTTACAAACAACTGTAACCAAATTTTGAATACAAATTTTTGTCGGCGCGGGGTTTCGAACCCGGGACCTTCCGCATGGCAAGCGAGTGCTTAACCACTAAGCTATTCGTGCGCTCTGTTGTTCAAACCCACAACCTCCGGGTCAGTAACCAATGCTCTTAACCACTGAGCCATTGAGGTCGGGGACCCTTGTTACTAGGCACGCATTCACCTAAGAATTTATTGAACAATATCTACTATTTGAAAACCTCAAGTTTCATGGGATACCTATACATATACATAGGTACTTGGAATACGATATAATATCTTGAAATTTAGTCGGCAGGATTCATTTGAGACCATAACGTCTAGATATTCACCGTGGCCGAAGGAGTTAGTGCGCTAGGCATTTCACGCACGGTGACCTGGGTTCGATTCCCAGCGGGGCAGGATTTTTTCTGCTCTGTACTTGGGATTTCGGGGTCCACTTATTCCTCGTGAGGAAAAATGAGTAGCTGCTTTAATGTTACCAGCGACCAGTGGCGGAATTTTAGGCAAAAATAAGATATTGGAATATTAAAGATATGGAAAAGTCCTATATTCTGCGCTACCCACTAAAATTGTAATATAATAACACAAAGAAACACATTTATTTATTTATTATGACGTCTAGAGAAAAGTGCTCAGAAAATTCACCTCAGCTAGGGTTCGAACCTGCCAGTCTTCGCGGAGACTACTGCCCGTAGTCCAAAGATCCCGAGTTCGATCCCCGCTTGGGACAGACTTATCGCGGAAAATTCTGTTCCTTTAAAACACGTGGGGCTGGCATTTCCGGCCCTACCCGGGCTGGGTGAGGTTAATGTGGGTCCTGACAATCTATCTCAATCAGGATGTTAAAACCAATTAGAATCAACTGCTCACAATAGATCACTAATTAGGTCGCAGTGATATATTGTAAGGGTTTCACTGAAAACTCTGCAACCAGGTCAGATAGTAAAAATAAAAAATAATAATTAAGGGTTCGAACCTGGTTGGTGCTCAGAGCGAGCGATCAGCAAAAACCAAATTTAGTAGAGACAATACCACTCACCTTATTTATTTTACAAGGTTTTGGATTTTTGCGCATTCTAAAGTGGACCCGTTGGACGTCACATCTTACGGAAATTTTGAATGTTGAGGAAAATTTGGAAAACGAGAATTTGATTTGTGTTTAATCATGTGAATTTTTAAAAATGATATTTTACAGAATTTTTAAGATATTACCTATTCGTTATTATACTGGCCAAAATGTACTTATATTTTTGGTTTTATATTCAACTAGCCTTACGAAAAATATTTACTTGTTAAAAATAGAAAAAAAGACGCCAACGTTACGTGGTGTTCCCAAGCGGTCACCCATCCAAGTACTATCCACGCTCGACGTTGCTTAACTTCAGTGATCGGACGAGAACTGGTGTATTCAACGTGATATGAACGTTGGCGGATATCGAGGAGAAATGATGAGAATATAAACAGAAGACTGAGTTGGTTTTACTAAAAATCTTTCTACTGATAGCCATCGCAGCGCTCTGATCGGATCAGTCAGTTGCGCCATCATTCACTTATGGTTATGCAATGTATGTGTACTCGTATTGTGTATAGTACGCCTTGATTCACTTATGAGTATGAAATGTGTATAATGGTAGAGTAAAAGTCAAGTCTAGTCAAAGTGAGATAATATTTCAATGAGTACACTGGCCTCGAGTAAGGTAACCTCACACAATAAAACGTTAAGATACAACTTACCTTTCTTAGTCCTCAGAATTCGACCCAGCCTCTGAGCCTCCTGTCTCCGGGAGCCTCCGTGGGAAGATATCTGGATGAGCACGTTAGCCTCGGGGAGGTCAAATGAGGTGTCGGCCACTTTGGACACGAAGATGGTGTTCACTTTGGGGTTCAGCTTGAAGTTCTGCAGGATTTGAATTCGCTCGCTCTGAAAATAGA
The DNA here is from genome assembly GCA_024516035.1 of Bactericera cockerelli. Lineage (NCBI taxonomy): Eukaryota > Metazoa > Arthropoda > Insecta > Hemiptera > Triozidae > Bactericera > Bactericera cockerelli. Next base: position 7,878 of record JAMCCL010000167.1, read on the forward strand.
TACAGGAAAAGAGGTGAATAGAATATAGAATAGAATAGAATAGATTAGTTGTATTGAAACATAAATGTTTTTTACAAAGGTTAGCCAAAATTAAAAATAAAATATTATGATAAGTCATATTGAATAACATGAATAACATTAAATATAAGGTGCACACTCTAATAAATTTTAATAAAAATAAATATAAGGTTAGGTGCTAACTGCTACTACTCATAAAAATACTATAAATAAAAAATATTGGAAGTAATATACTAAAAAAATTATTTTATATATTTATATAGTCATTTTTTACCCTCAAGCGCACTTTATAATTTTTTTTTTTTTTTTTTTATTATTATTATTTTTTTATTTTTTTTATTTTTTAGAGCTCGTCTCTTAAGAACGATCTTTTTCTGAAAGTGCTTTTTAAGAAATAATACAGTTTGTTAACTTGCTCAATGTTAGTCACCTTCATTATTTCTTGCAGAATAGTGTTATCCTCCCTATCTCTAATCTTTTCAAATAAGAATTTTGTTCTGAATATTTCATAGTGAGGACATTTTACAAATATATGATACAAATTTTCATTTTGCCTAAAGTTACAGATATCGCACTCTTCGAATGAGTTCCATCTAAATGCTTGACCCTTGGTGTAAAAAGATATTATTTCTCCGTGCAATCTCAGTTGACAAACTACTCGTATTTTATCGATTGGAATCTTATAGAGTAGGTAATCCTCTGTTCTAAGGTGAGATGTGTCTTTAATATTTTTATAAGTTTCGTTGTAAGTAGATTGATTTAGTCTTCTAACATCTTCTTCAAACAGCACCTTTTTCGTGAGATCCAGGACGTCCTCTATCACTAACTCTTGATTTAAATTTGTCACATTGACTTTTGCCAGGAGGTCTGCTAACTGGCTTAGCCAATTGTATTTACTATTTGTTGTAGAATAGTTGTTATTATGAAAGGTTTGTAAACTAGTAAAGCATAACTTAATTAGCCTGTTTTCGTTTGCCATATTTAATTTCCTGTACCAACTGAGAGATACCTTCAAGACATCTTTGAGCAATTTAACCACGCCTACTTCAAGTCGTATGTAGTGGTTGGGCGTATTACTTGGTAGACACAGTACACTTTTGAAGAATTGTACCTGACACCTCTCTAACTCCTCTGTGTATCTGAGGGACCAGATTTCAGCTCCGTATAGAAGTGTCACTTTTAATACATTGTTGAACAGTATCATCCTACTTTCCCAGGTTTCCATTCTCGAGTTTACCATGATGCTTTTTATATTGCAAGGGCGATTTTTGCTTTTGACAAGGCGTATTGCATGTGCTCTCTGTATAAACCCGAAGACGAAAATATGATTCCTAAGTAAGTGTATGTTTTTACTATTTCTAATTGTTTATTTTCAAAGAAGAAATTATCAGCCGTGCATAGTTTTCCGGCACGTCTAAACACAACAACTTTAGTTTTTTCTGTATTTACTTGGAGTTCGTTCTTTATACAGTACTCTTCAAGAGCTTTAATCTTGCTCTGCAAATCTGCCCTGTTAGTACTTAGAATTACAAGGTCGTCAGCGTAAAGCAACATTAGAACTGCTACGTTCTCTGTAATTTGTACACCTTTTAATCCTTTACTTTCCATGAATGATATAATATCTGCAACTACTAGAATGAAGAGATTAGGGGATAATGAATCACCCTGTAATACGCCTTGTGTTACTTTTATATACTGGGTGTACTCACCCTCCTCATCAACTCTTATTTTACACTTGGCTTTATCGTATAGCGACTTTATGATTCTAATCAACTTTGAAGGGATGCCAATATTAAACAACTTTTGCCACATTACTTTGTGAGATATACTCGGAAAGCAGGATTTAAAGTCTACAAAACAGGCGTACAACTTTTGTCTTGGCTCACGTAGACGTAACTGTACAATCGCATTGAGGACAAATATCTGGTCAATGCATCCTCTTCCCTTCCGAAATCCTGCTTGTTCCTCAGGAAATATATTATTTGCTTCTGCCCATTTACTTATTCTGTTCGAAATTAATTGTGTGAACATTTTAGTGAGTGTGTTCAACAGAGCAATCCCCCTATGATTGTCAGGATTTCGTCTATCACCTTTTTTGTATAAACAGAATATCTCAGACTCAGCCCAATCAGTAGGTACATATTCAAATTCCAATATAGCATTGAATAAATCTTTAAGGTAATCAATATTTTCGACATATTTCAAGAACTCATTAGATATATAGTCTGGCCCGGGTGCCTTCCTGTTCTTAAGTTTTGTGATGACTGTTCCTATTTCTAGACAAGTAAAGTCTTCTGTTAATTCCTGTTGTCCAGCATCATACATAGATAACTCAAGTTTGGGTTTTGAAATATAAATACCTTCATAATAATGGGTCCATTCATCTTTTGTGATATTTGATTTTTTACTATTTCGCTTAGGTTTGTACAATTTAATTGTTTTCCAAAACTCGGTGCTGTTAATAACATTGCTCAATTTCTTTTTAATTTCTTCTTTGTATTCTCTTTCGCACGTATTTTTCACATTTCTGTATCTTTTTTTCTCTTGTACATAAATCTCAAATGTTTCTCTTGTTTGTTTTCTTTTCCATTTTCTGTATCTTTTTCTCACTTGAAATTTCGCCTCTCTGCATGTCTTATTGAACCACCTGGCACCATTTTTACTATCATTTATTTTAACATTCTTTTTCATTTTAAGTTCTTCAGCCGTCAAAAGAATAGAACTTTTCAAGTTCTATACAGGAAAAGAGGTGTGTGTAGGTTAAAAATTTGCTGGATCGTAGTATTTTTTTGTTTTGAGTATCACCATTACCATCATCATCATAGGGTGGCGTCATCGTGAACCATGGTAGCCAGACAGTGGAGGAATGACTCAGCACCTCTACCACCGTCTTTACAAGGAGGCTAATAATAATTGACAAGGGCGTCCAGAACCAAGCCAATGGTGGTCTACTCCCTGTTTAAAGTCCCCCAGTCAGACTAATGGTCTCCTCCCAGTTTATAGTCCCCCAGCCAGACTACTATCTAATTATCTCTAGACTAGTCTCTCTTTCTCTTTATTCTCAAGAAATTCTCTAGACTACTAGAGAAATTTCTAATATTAGAAATTGGAAGTATTGTGTTTGTTTTTGTAAGAATTAATATTTTTTGCTCCGATTTCATTTTTTTTCTTCATATTTCTTTACATTTCGTAACCTACTGAGCAACTTTGGTTTTGTGTCTGTCCGTCGGTCTATTAATTACATTCCTTGTAACGAACAAATTTCAGAAACCACTGAACGGATTTCGACTAAATTTAGTACACATATTATAGGAGGAGACTGCAGACGGTCCCATTTTAAATTCATCAACTTCGCACTAACGGTAACCTATTACTTTTCAATTATACCCTTATATCTCGTGCACGGTAGAAAAAACGGTATACTATCATATACAAGAAATTTGAAGGAAATCGGTAATAAAGTTTTGGAGATAAAAGTGATTTGGTATTGAAACCCGTCACGAGAGAAATGATAATAATGAGAATATAATTAGACAAATATTTTTTATTGGAAAATTGTTTGCACTTTATAAATTTATTCTTTGTTCCAAAAACAATACTTGTATGCTATCTCATGGATCTCTCTGTTTCAATTTTCATAAAGGATTGCGTCTGGTATCTTCCAAAATCGTCAAAATGCTGCATTTTTCATGTTTCAGTGTCTTCTTTTTCTTTGCTTCTTTTGTTGTTTTCTTTAACTTTAGATGGTGGGGGTGTGGTTGGTGGTCCCCCCTCGGCCTCCTCATCTCCCCTTATAGCCGATCCCTTTCCTCCACTAGTTTTCTTCTACTTATGATTTTTGGTTTATTGGTTGGTTTCTTGATGTGTCGCTGTTGTGTCTTGATGTGTTGATGTTTTAACTTTGAATTTTAGGTGGGGGGTTTATTTGGTGGTCCCCCCTCGGCCTCCTCATCACCCCTTATAGCCGATCCCTCACCTCCAGTAGTTTTCTTCTACTTGTAATTTTGATTTGTTGGTTGGTTTCCTGTTGTGTTGCTGCTGTGTCTTGATGTGTTTCTGTAGTTACTTTTTAATTTTGGGTGGAAGGTTTAGTTGGTGGTCCCCCTCGGCCTCCTCATCACCCCTTATAGCCGATCCCTCACCTCCATTAGTTGTCTTCTACTTGTAATTTTGGTTTATTGGTTGGTTTCTTGATGTGTTGCTGTTATGTCTTGATGTGTTGCTGTAGTTACTTTTCAATTTTGGGTGGGGGTTTAGTTGGTGGTCCCCCCTCGGCCTCCTTCTTGATGTGTTGCTGTTGTGTCTTGATGTGTTGCTGTAGTTACTTTTCAATTTTGGGTGGGGGGTTTAATTGGTGGTCCCCCCTCGGCCTCCTCATCACCCCTTATAGCCGATCCCTCACCTCCATTAGTTTTCTTTTACTTGTAATTTTGGTTTATTGGTTGGTTTCTTGATGTGTTGCTGTTGTGTCTTGAAGTGTTGCTGTAGTTACTTTTCAATTTTGGGTGGTAAACACCCCACCCAATATTGAAAAGTAACTACAGCAACACATCAAGACACAGCAGCAACACATCAAGAAACCAACCAATAAACCAAAATTACAAGTAGAAGAAAACTAATGGAGGTAAGGGATCGGCTATAAGGGGTGATGAGGAGGCCGAGGGGGGACCACCAACTAAACCCCCCACCCAAAATTGAAATGTAACTACAGCAACACATCAAGACACAGCAGCAACACATCAAGAAACCAACCAATAAACCAAAATTACAAGTAGAAGAAAACTAATGGAGGTGAGGGATCGGCTATAAGGGGTGATGAGGAGGCCGAGGGGGGACCACCAACTAAACCCCCCACCCAAAATTGAAATGTAACTACAGCAACACATCAAGACACAGCAGCAACACATCAAGAAACCAACCAATATCCCTCACCTCCATTAGTTTTCTCCTACTTGTAATTTTGGTTTATTGGTTGGTTTCTTGATGTGTTGCTGCTGTGTCTTGATATGTTGCTGTAGTTACATTTCAATTTTGGGTGGGGGGTTTAGTTGGTGATCCCCCCTCGGCCTCCTCATCACCCTTATAGCCGATCCCTCACCTCCACTAGTTTTCTTGTACTTGTAATTTTGGTTGGTTTCTTGATGTGTTGCTGCTGTGTCTTGAAGTGTTGCTGTAGTTACATTTCAATTTTGGGTGGGGGGTTTAGTTGGCGGTCCCCCCTCGGCCTCCTCATCACCCCTTATAGCCGATCCCTCACCTCCATTATTTTTCTTTTACATGTAATTTTGGTTTATTGGTTGGTTTCTTGATGTGTTGCTGTTGTGTCTTGATGTGTTGCTGTAGTTACTTTTCAATTTTGGGTGGGGGGTTTAGTTGGTGGTCCCCCCTCGGCCTCCTCATTGTCGTGGACACAGGGGTCGAGGGCGCACAGTGGAAGACTTTAAGTAAATTCCTTTCTTCGTTGGATCAATAAAGAATAATGTATATGGTTTTGTCGAAAATAATAAATAGTGTATATTTTTTTTATTGGTGAATGAATATTAATTTTATACAGGATTTTATTTGAGTATGTTGCGAATTTTAAGTTGGTCTGAGTTGCGAATTTTATATTTGACTGACTTGCGACTGTCGATAGCACGGCTATTTATACCATGAGCACTGGCCACTGAAGAGATCTTCGGATGGCCAGTGTTCTTGTGGTACAAATAGGCCGGCTTTACAATTTCGTGAATGTTTACAAGATTTCACGACACTCATCACCCCTAATAGCCGATCCCTCACCTCCATTAGTTTTCTTCTACTTGTAATTTTGGTTTATTGGTTGGTTTCTTGATGTGTTGCTGTTGTGTCTTGATGTGTTTCTGTAGTTACTTTTCAATTTTGGGTGGGGGGTTTAATTGGTGGTCCCCCCTCGGCCTCCTCATCACCCCTTATAGCCGATCCCTCACCTCCATTAGTTTTCTCCTACTTGTAATTTTGGTTTATTGGTTGGTTTCTTGATGTGTTGCTGTTGTGTCTTGATGTGTTGCTGTAGTTACTTTTCAATTTTGGGTGGGGGGTTTAGTTGGTGGTCCCCCCTCGGCCTCCTCATCACCCCTTATAGCCGATGCCTCACCTCCATTAGTTTCTTCTACTTGTAATTTTGGTTTATTGGTTGGTTTCTTGATGTGTTGCTGCTGTGTCTTGATGTGTTGCTGTAGTTACTTTTCAATTTTGGGTGGGGGGTTTAGTTGGTGGTCCCCCCTCGGCCTCCTCATCACCCCTTATAGCCGATCCCTCACCTCCACTAGTTTTCTTCTACTTGTAATTTTGGTTGGTTTCTTGATGTGTTGCTGCTGTGTCTTGAAGTGTTGCTGTAGTTACATTTCAATTTTGGGTGGGGGGTTTAGTTGGTGGTCCCCCCTCGGCCTCCTCATCACCCCTTATAGCCGATCCCTTACCTCCATTAGTTTTCTCCTACTTGTAATTTTGGTTTATTGGTTGGTTTCTTGATGTGTTGCTGTTGTGTCTTGATGTGTTGCTGTAGTTACTTTTCAATTTTGGGTGGGGGGTTTAGTTGGTGGTCCCCCCTCGGCCTCCTCATCACCCCTTATAGCCGATCCCTCACCTCCACTAGTTTTCTTCTACTTGTAATTTTGGTTGGTTTCTTGATGTGTTGCTGTTGTGTCTTGATGTGTTGCTGTAGTTACATTTCAACTTTGGGTGGGGGGTTTAGTTAGTGGTCCCCCCTCGGCCTCCTCATCACCCCTTATAGCCGATCCCTCACCTCCATTAGTTGTCTTCTACTTGTAATTTTGGTTTATTGGTTGGTTTCTTGATGTTTTGCTGTTGTGTCTTGATGTGTTGCTGTAGTCACTTTTCAATTTTGGGTGGGGGGTTTAGTTGGTGGTCCCCCCTCGGCCTCCTCATCACCCCTTTTAGCCGATCCCTCAACTCCATTAGTTTTCTTCTACTTGTAATTGTGGTTTATTGGTTGGTTTCTTGATGTGTTTTGTGATTCGCGCTATCAGATCAAAGGCTAGGGGATTCGATGAAATCGACATTTCTATGGTGAGGATGTCTTTGGATCTTATCCTCCCATCGATCACACGGATTTTTAACCTATCCTTGACGTCTGGAGTATTTCCATCGGAATGGAGATCGGCAGAGATTATACCTTTGAATAAGGTCTCAAGTCCTGCCTCCTGTAGCGATTTCCGCCCGGTGGCAACACTGCCAGTTCTTTCTAAAGCCCTGGAAAAGGTTGCTTCTCAGCAGATCTTGCAATACATCGAAGCATTTGACTTGTTCGACCCTGTTCAATCCGGATTCCGTCGAGGCCATAGCACGTCTACTGCTCTTCTTAGAGTGACAGACGATATTCGTTTGGCAATCGACGCCAGAAAAGTGACTATTTTGGTGCTCTTGGATATGAGCAAGGCGTTCGATTCCGTCGACTTTGATGTATTGCTGGCAATCTTGGGCAAGTTTCGTTTTTCAGGGTCTGCTTTGTCTTGGATAGGTAGTTACCTTCGAGGACGAAGGCAGCGTGTTAAACAGCGCTGCTCTGTCTCTGGATGGAGAGACATCTCTTCAGGCGTCCCGCAAGGTTCCGTCCTGGGCCCTCTACTTTTTTCTCTGTACATATCTGGTCTCCGGCGAGTCTTTAAATCTTGCAAATACCATGTCTATGCAGACGATATTCAGATATATACACATTGCTTGGTTGAGGAACTCGCTGAGACAATATGTGTGTTGAATAGAGAGCTAGAGGTTTTCCAGAGTTGGGCCAGCGAACTGTTTTTGTCCCCGAATCCTGCTAAATCCAAGGCACTCATCCTTGGAACACGTTATTTCTGTTCATCAGTTCTCCCAACCCTTAATCTGCCACCTCTGGTTCTGTCCGGTACAGCTATACCAGTTGTGAATGATGCTAAGAACTTGGGAGTTCTGATTGATGATTCCTTAACCTGGACGAATCATGTTAGTCATGTGCGGAAGAGGGTGTTCTTCTGTTTGTACACATTGGGAAAATTTAAACATATTTTTCCAATGGATCTTAAAAGAAGACTTATTGAGTCACTCGTGTTTCCGCACTTTGACTACTGTGACTCCGTCTATGGTGGATTTGGTGTGGACTTAGGACACAAATTACAGTTGGCTCAAAATGCATGTGTGAGATATGTGTGCAATCTGCGAAAATTTGATCATGTTTCACCTTCCTATTCCCAGCTGGGTTGGATAAGATTAGATCAACGGCGTGATCTTCACGCCCTGACTCTCTTATTCAAAACACTTAGCTCAGAAAAGCCACAGTACTTACGCAGTGCTTTCTGCTATTTATCCGATATAAGCAGATACAATACGAGGTCTCAAAGCTCTAAAGACTTGGAGATTCCTTGTCATAGATCTTCAGCATACACAAAGTCATTCCATGTTCGGGTTTCACGTCTTTGGAATGCGCTGCCAGTTGAAATCAGACATGCGCTGAGTGCTCCCAGCTTTATTCATTCGATCAAACAGTTATATGCTGCTGATCAATGAGCCTTCTTCTTCTATTTCTTTCTTGGGTGTGACATTTTATTTTATTTATTTTTCTCTCTATCTCTTCTTTTTCTACTTTCCCCTTGTCTGACCGTCGGGTTTTGCCTTGTGGAATGATTGAGGGGAAATCATCGGTTGGGTGGAAGAGCTCACAGTATGAGAATCCTGCCGTTAAAGCCATAAAAAAAAAAAAAAAAAAAAAAAATGTGTTGCTGCTGTGTCTTGATGTGTTGCTGTAGTTACATTTCAATTTTGGGTGGGGGGTTTAGTTGGTGGTCCCCCCTCGGCCTCCTCATCACCCCTTATAGCCGATCCCTCACCTCCATTAGTTTTCTTCTACTTGTAATTTTGGTTGGTTTCTTGATGTGTTGCTGTTGTGTCTTGATGTGTTGCTGTAGTCACTTTTCAATTTTGGGTGGGCGGTTTAGTTGGTGGTCCCCCCTCGGCCTCCTAATCACCCCTTATAGCCGATCCCTCATCTCCATTAGTTTTCTTCTACTTGTAATTTTGGTTTATTGGTTGGTTTCTTGATGTGTTGCTGCTGTGTCTTGATGTGTTGCTGTAGTTACTTTTCAATTTTGGGTGGGGGGTTTAGTTGGTGGTCCCCCTCGGCCTCCTCATCACCCCTTATAGCCGATCCCTCACCTCCATTAGTTTTCTTCTACTTGTAATTTTGGTTTATTGGTTGGTTTCTTGATGTGTTGCTGCTGTGTCTTGATATGTTGCTGTAGTTACATTTCAATTTTGGGTGGGGGGTTTAGTTGGTGATCCCCCCTCGGCCTCCTCATCACCCTTATAAGCCGATCCCTCACCTCCACTAGTTTTCTTGTACTTGTAATTTTGGTTGGTTTCTTGATGTGTTGCTGCTGTGTCTTGAAGTGTTGCTGTAGTTACTTTTCAATTTTGGGTGGGGGGTTTAGTTGGCGGTCCCCCCTCGGCCTCCTCATCACCCCTTATAGCCGATCCCTCACCTCCATTATTTTTCTTTTACATGTAATTTTGGTTTATTGGTTGGTTTCTTGATGTGTTGCTGTTGTGTCTTGATGTGTTGCTGTAGTTACTTTTCAATTTTGGGTGGGGGTTTAGTTGGTGGTCCCCCCTCGGCCTCCTCATCACCCCTTATAGCCGATCCCTCACCTCCATTAGTTTTCTTCTACTTGTAATTTTGGTTTATTGGTTGGTTTCTTGATTTGTTGCTGTTGTGTCTTGATGTGTTGCTGTAGTTACTTTTCAATTTTGGGTGGGGGGTTTAGTTGGTGGTCCCCCCTCGGCCTCCTTATCACCCCTTATAGCCGATCCCTCACCTCCATTAGTTTTCTTCTACTTGTAATTTTGGTTTATTGGTTGGTTTCTTGATGTGTTGCTGTTGTGTCTTGATGTGTTGCTGTAGTTACTTTTCAATTTTGGGTGGGGGGTTTAGTTGGTGTCCCCCCTCGGCCTCCTCATCACCCCTTATAGCCGATCCCTCACCTCCATTAGTTTTCTTCTACTTGTAATTTTGGTTTATTGGTTGGTTTCTTGATGTGTTGCTGCTGTGTCTTGATGTGTTGCTGTAGTTACTTTTCAATTTTGGGTGGGGGGTTTAGTTGGTGGTCCCCCTCGGCCTCCTCATCACCCCTTATAGCCGATCCCTCACCTCCATTAGTTTTCTTCTACTTGTAATTTTGGTTTATTGGTTGGTTTCTTGATGTGTTGCTGCTGTGTCTTGATATGTTGCTGTAGTTACATTTCAATTTTGGGTGGGGGGTTTAGTTGGTGATCCCCCCTCGGCCTCCTCATCACCCTTATAGCCGATCCCTCACCTCCACTAGTTTTCTTCTACTTGTAATTTTGGTTGGTTTCTTGATGTGTTGCTGCTGTGTCTTGAAGTGTTGCTGTAGTTACTTTTCAATTTTGGGTGGGGAGTTTAGTTGGCGGTCCCCCCTCGGCCTCCTCATCACCCCTTATAGCCGATCCCTCACCTCCATTATTTTTCTTTTACATGTAATTTTGGTTTATTGGTTGGTTTCTTGATGTGTTGCTGTTGTGTCTTGATGTGTTGCTGTAGTTACTTTTCAATTTTGGGTGGGGGGTTTAGTTGGTGGTCCCCCCTCGGCCTCCTCATCACCCCTTATAGCCGATCCCTCACCTCCATTAGTTTTCTTCTACTTGTAATTTTGGTTTATTGGTTGGTTTCTTGATGTGTTGCTGTTGTGTCTTGATGTGTTGCTGTAGTTACTTTTCAATTTTGGGTGGGGGGTTTAGTTGGTGGTCCCCCCTCGGCCTCCTTATCACCCCTTATAGCCGATCCCTCACCTCCATTAGTTTTCTTCTACTTGTAATTTTGGTTTATTGGTTGGTTTCTTGATGTGTTGCTGTTGTGTCTTGATGTGTTGCTGTAGTTACTTTTCAATTTTGGGTGGGGGGTTTAGTTGGTGGTCCCCCCTCGGCCTCCTCATCACCCCTTATAGCCGATCCCTCACCTCCATTAGTTTTCTTCTACTTGTAATTTTGGTTTATTGGTTGGTTTCTTGATGTGTTGCTGCTGTGTCTTGATGTGTTGCTGTAGTTACATTTCAATTTTGGGTGGGGGGTTTAGTTGGTGATCCCCCCTCGGCCTCCTCATCACCCCTTATAGCCGATCCCTCACCTCCACTAGTTTTCTTCTACTTGTAATTTTGGTTGGTTTCTTGATGTGTTGCTGCTGTGTCTTGAAGTGTTGCTGTAGTTACTTTTCAATTTTGGGTGGGGGGTTTCGTTGGCGGTCCCCCCTCGGCCTCTCATCACCCCTTATAGCCGATCCCTCACCTCCATTAGTTTTCTTTTACTTGTAATTTTGGTTTATTGGTTGGTTTCTTGATGTGTTTGCTGTTGTGTCTTGATGTGTTGCTGTAGTTACTTTTCAATTTTGGTGGGGGGTTCAGTAGGTGGTCCCCCCTCGGCCTCCTCATCACCCCTTATAGCCGATCCCTCACCTCCATTAGTTTTCTTCTACTTGTAATTTTGGTTTATTGGTTGGTTTCTTGATGTGTTGCTGTTGTGTCTTGATGTGTTGCTGTAGTTACTTTTCAATTTTGGGTGGGGGGTTTAGTTGGTGGTCCCCCCTCGGCCTCCTTATCACCCCTTATAGCCGATCCCTCACCTCCATTAGTTTTCTTCTACTTGTAATTTTGGTTTATTGGTTGGTTTCTTGATGTGTTGCTGTTGTGTCTTGATGTGTTGCTGTAGTTACTTTTCAATTTTGGGTGGGGGGTTTAGTTGGTGGTCCCCCCTCGGCCTCCTTATCACCCCTTATAGCCGATCCCTCACCTCCATTAGTTTTCTTCTACTTGTAATTTTGGTTTATTGGTTGGTTTCTTGATGTGTTGCTGTTGTGTCTTGATGTGTTGCTGTAGTTACTTTTCAATTTTGGGTGGGGGGTTTAGTTGGTGGTCCCCCCTCGGCCTCCTCATCACCCCTTATAGCCGATCCCTCACCTCCATTAGTTTTCTTCTACTTGTAATTTTGGTTTATTGGTTGGTTTCTTGATGTGTTGCTGCTGTGTCTTGATGTGTTGCTGTAGTTACATTTCAATTTTGGGTGGGGGTTTAGTTGGTGATCCCCCTCGGCCTCCTCTTCACCCCTTATAGCCGATCCCTCACCTCCATTAGTTTTCTTCTACTTGTAATTTTGGTTATTGGTTGGTTTCTTGATGTGTTGCTGTTGTGTCTTGATGTGTTGCTGTAGTTACTTTTCAATTTTGGGGGGGGGTTTAGTTGGTGGTCCCCCCTCGGCCTCCTCATCACCCCTTATAGCCGATCCCTCACCTCCATTAGTTTTCTTCTACTTGTAATTTTGGTTTATTGGTTGGTTTCTTGATGTGTTGCTGCTGTGTCTTGATGTGTTGCTGTAGTTACTTTTCAATTTTGGGTGGGGGTTTAGTTGGTGGTCCCCCTCGGCCTCCTCATCACCCCTTATAGCCGATCCCTCACCTCCATTAGTTTTCTTCTACTTGTAATTTTGGTTTATTGTTGGTTTCTTGATGTGTTGCTGTGTGTCTTGATGTGTTGCTGTAGTTACTTTCAATTTTGGGTGGGGGTTTAGTTGTGGTCCCCCCTCGGCCTCCTCATCACCCCTTATAGCCGATCCCTCACCTCCATTAGTTTTCTTCTACTTGTAATTTTGGTTTATTGGTTGGTTTCTTGATGTGTTGCTGCTGTGTCTTGATGTGTTGCTGTAGTTACATTTCAATTTTGGGTGGGGGGTTTAGTTGGTGTCCCCCCTCGGCCTCCTCATCACCCTTATAGCCGATCCCTCACCTCCACTATTTTCTTCTACTTGTAATTTTGTTGGTTTCTTGATGTGTTGCTGCTGTGTTTGAGTGTTGCTGTAGTTACTTTTCAATTTTGGGTGGGGGTTAGTTGGCGGTCCCCCCTCGGCCTCTCATCACCCCTTATAGCCGATCCCTCACCTCCATTAGTTTTCTTTACTATTAATTTTGGTTTATTGGTTGGTTTCTTGATGTGTTGCTGTGTGTCTTGATGGTTGCTGTAGTTACTTTTCAATTTTGGGTGGGGGTTTAGTTGGTGGTCCCCCTCGGCCTCCTCATCACCCCTTATAGCCGATCCCTCACCTCCATTAGTTTTCTTCTACTTGTAATTTTGGTTTATTGGTTGGTTTCTTGATGTGTTGCTGTGTGTCTTGATATGTTGCTGTAGTTACTTTTCAATTTGGGTGGGGGTTTAGTTGGTGGTCCCCCCTCGGCCTCCTCATCACCCCTTATAGCCGATCCCTCACCTCCATTAGTTTTCTTCTACTTGTAATTTTGGTTTATTGGTTGGTTTCTTGATGTGTTGCTGCTGTGTCTTGATGTGTTGCTGTAGTTACTTTTCAATTTTGGGTGGGGGTTTAGTTGGTGGTCCCCCTCGGCCTCCTCTCACCCCTTATAGCCGATCCCTCACCTCCATTAGTTTTCTTCTACTTGTAATTTTGGTTTATTGGTTGGTTTCTGATGTGTTGCTGCTGTGTCTTGATATGTTGCTGTAGTTACATTTCAATTTTGGGTGGGGGTTTAGTTGGTGATCCCCCTCGGCCTCCTCATCACCCTTATAGCCGATCCCTCACCTCCACTAATTTTCTTCTACTTGTAATTTTGGTTGGTTTCTTGATGTGTTGCTGCTGTGTCTTGAGTGTTGCTGTAGTTACTTTTCAATTTTGGGTGGGGAGTTTAGTTGGCGTCCCCCCTCGGCCTCCTCATCACCCCTTAAGCCGATCCCTCACCTCCATTATTTTTCTTTTACATGTAATTTTGGTTTATTGGTTGGTTTCTTGATGTGTTGCTGTTGTGTCTTGATGTGTTGCTGTAGTTACTTTTCAATTTGGGTGGGGGTTTAGTTGGTGGTCCCCCCTCGGCCTCCTCATCACCCCTTATAGCCGATCCCTCACCTCCATTAGTTTTCTTCTACTTGTAATTTTGGTTTATTGGTTGGTTCTTGATGTGTTGCTGTTGTGTCTTGATGTGTTGCTGTAGTTACTTTCAATTTTGGGTGGGGGGTTTAGTTGGTGGTCCCCCCTCGGCCTCCTTATCACCCCTTATAGCCGATCCCTCACCTCCATTAGTTTTCTTCTACTTGTAATTTTGGTTTATTGGTTGGTTTCTTGATGTGTTGCTGTTGTGTCTTGATGTGTTGCTGTAGTTACTTTTCAATTTTGGGTGGGGGGTTTAGTTGGTGGTCCCCCCTCGGCCTCCTCATCACCCCTTATAGCCGATCCCTCACCTCCACTAGTTTTCTTTTACTTGTAATTTTGGTTTATTGGTTGGTTTCTTGATGTGTTGCTGCTGTGTCTTGATGTGTTGCTGAAGTTACTTTTCAATTTTGGGTGGGGGGTTCAGTAGGTGGTCCCGCCTCGGCCTCCTCATCACCCCTTATAGCCGATCCCTCACCTCCACTAGTTTTCTTTTACTTGTAATTTTGGTTTATTGGTTGTTTTCTTGATGTGTTGCTGCTGTGTCTTGATGTGTTGCTGAAGTTACTTTTCAATTTTGGGTGGGGGGTTCAGTAGGTGGTCCCCCCTCGGCCTCCTCTTCACCCCTTATAGCCGATCCCTTACCTCCAGGAGTATTCTTTTCATCTTTTTTCATTTTCTTTGACTAATCAGTATCCGCATAAAGTACCTTAATTTTTGAGAATGTCTCATTTTCCTCCGTTTTTATTTCTTAATTGAACAAGCAAAAGGACGCATCTGTAAAATAATTGAATCAGCTGAATGTATTTTTTGGTAATATATAATTAAAAAAAAATCGCATTACTTCAGAGAATTTTACTTTTACATCCATGGCATTCCGCAAACGGCAAAACTCGGTCAGAATTTTCTGTTCCTGCCGGGATTCAAACCCACAACCTCCGGGTCAGTAACCAATGCTCTTAACCACTGAGCCATTGAGGTCGGGGACCCTTGTTACTAGGCACCCATTCACCTAAGAATTTATTGAACAATATCTACTATTTGAAAACCTCAAGTTTCATGGGATACCTATACAATTATACATATACATAGGTACTTGGAATACGATATAATATCTTGAAAATTAGTCGGCAGGATTCATTTGAGACCATAACGTCTAGATATTCACCGTGGCCGAAGGAGTTAGTGCGCTAGGCATTTCACGCACGGTGACCTGGGTTCGATTCCCAGCGGGGCAGGATTTTTTCTGCTCTGTACTTGGGATTTCGGGGTCCACTTATACCTCGTGAGGAAAAATGAGTAGCTGCTTTAATGTTACCAGCGACCAGTGGCGGAATTATAGGCATAAGAAAATAAGATATTGGAATATTAAAGATATGGAAAAGTCCTATATTCTGCGCTACCCACTAAAATTGTAATATAATAACACAAAGAAACACATTTATTTATTTATTATGACGTCTAGAGAAAAGTGCTCAGAAAATTCTCCTCAGCTAGGGTTCGAACCTGCCAGTCTTCGCGGAGACTACTGCCCGTAGTCCAAAGATCCCGAGTTCGATCCCCGCTTGGGACAGACTTATCGCGGAAAATTCTGTTCCTTTAACACGTTCGTTACCGAACGGCCATATGTGGATGTTTTTGTGTTTTTCTGTGGGACCGAAAACACACATATGGCTGTTATCAAAATTTTAACGAGGGACCGGACATCCATATATAGCCTTTTGGAGGTACGTTGTTAGTATTAGAACAGATATAGGATCGATTCTTGTACAAATACGATGCCAAATATGCAAAAAAAAAAACCTGGGGACCAAAATTTGGTCCCCAGGATGCAACAGCAACTTTACCGCCTGGTCCCTACGTAAAACTTGAAAAAATTGGCTTGGTAACGAACGTGTTAAAACACGTGGGGCTGGCATTTCCGGCCCTACCCGGGCTGGGTGAGGTTAATGTGGGTCCTGACAATCTATCTCAATCAGGATGTTAAAACCAATTAGAATCAACTGCTCACAATAGATCACTAATTAGGTCGCAGTGATATATTGTAAGGGTTTCACTGAAAACTCTGCAACCAGGTCAGCTGGGTCGTAGTATTTTTTTGTTTTGAGTATCACCATTACCATCATCATCATAGGGTGGCGTCATCGTGAACCATGGTAGCCAGACAGTGGAGGAATGACTCAGCACCTCTACCACCGTCTTTACAAGGAGGCTAATAATAATTGACAAGGGCGTCCAGAACCAAGCCAATGGTGGTCTACTCCCTGTTTAAAGTCCCCCAGTCAGATAATGGTCTCCTCCCAGTTTATAGTCCCCCAGCCAGACTACTATCTAATTATCTCTAGACTAGTCTCTCTTTCTCTTTATTCTCAAGAAATTCTCTAGACTACTAGAGAAATTTCTAATATTAGAAATTGGAAGTATTGTGTTTGTTTTTGTAAAAATTAATATTTTTTGCTCCGATTTCATTTTTTTTCTTCATATTTCTTTACATTTCGTAACCTACTGAGCAACTTTGGTTTTGTGTCTGTCCGTCGGTCTATTAATTACATTCCTTGTAACGAACAAATTTCAGAAACCACTGAACGGATTTCGACTAAATTTAGTACACATATTATAGGAGGAGACTGCAGACGGTCCCATTTTAAATTCATCAACTTCGCACTAACGGTAACCTATTACTTTTCAATTATACCCTTATATCTCGTACCCGGGCTGGGTGAGGTTAATGTGGGTCCTGACAATCTATCTCAATCAGGATGTTAAAACCAATTAGAATCAACTGCTCACAATAGATCACTAATTAGGTCGCAGTGATATATTGTAAGGGTTTCACTGAAAACTCTGCAACCAGGTCAGATAGTAAAAATAAAAAATAATAATTAAGGGTTCGAACCTGGTTGGTGCTCAGAGCGAGCGATCAGCAAAAACCAAATTTAGTAGAGACAATACCACTCACCTTATTTATTTTACAAGGTTTTGGATTTTTGCGCATTCTAAAGTGGACCCGTTGGACGTCACATCTTACGGAAATTTTGAATGTTGAGGAAAATTTGGAAAACGAGAATTTGATTTGTGTTTAATCATGTGAATTTTTAAAAATGATATTTTACAGAATTTTTAAGATATTACCTATTCGTTATTATACTGGCCAAAATGTACTTATATTTTTGGTTTTATATTCAACTAGCCTTACGAAAAATATTTACTTGTTAAAAATAGAAAAAAAGACGCCAACGTTACGTGGTGTTCCCAAGCGGTCACCCATCCAAGTACTATCCACGCTCGACGTTGCTTAACTTCAGTGATCGGACGAGAACTGGTGTATTCAACGTGATATGAACGTTGGCGGATATCGAGGAGAAATGATGAGAATATAAACAGAAGACTGAGTTGGTTTTACTAAAAATCTTTCTACTGATAGCCATCGCAGCGCTCTGATCGGATCAGTCAGTTGCGCCATCATTCACTTATGGTTATGCAATGTATGTGTACTCGTATTGTGTATAGTACGCCTTGATTCACTTATGAGTATGAAATGTGTATAATGGTAGAGTAAAAGTCAAGTCTAGTCAAAGTGAGATAATATTTCAATGAGTACACTGGCCTCGAGTAAGGTAACCTCACACAATAAAACGTTAAGATACAACTTACCTTTCTTAGTCCTCAGAATTCGACCCAGCCTCTGAGCCTCCTGTCTCCGGGAGCCTCCGTGGGAAGATATCTGGATGAGCACGTTAGCCTCGGGGAGGTCAAATGAGGTGTCGGCCACTTTGGACACGAAGATGGTGTTCACTTTGGGGTTCAGCTTGAAGTTCTGCAGGATTTGAATTCGCTCGCTCTGAAAATAGATACAGGAAAAGAGGTGTGTGTAGGTTAAAAATTTGCTGGATCGTAGTATTTTTTTGTTTTGAGTATCACCATTACCATCATCATCATAGGGTGGCGTCATCGTGAACCATGGTAGCCAGACAGTGGAGGAATGACTCAGCACCTCTACCACCGTCTTTACAAGGAGGCTAATAATAATTGACAAGGGCGTCCAGAACCAAGCCAATGGTGGTCTACTCCCTGTTTAAAGTCCCCCAGTCAGACTAATGGTCTCCTCCCAGTTTATAGTCCCCCAGCCAGACTACTATCTAATTATCTCTAGACTAGTCTCTCTTTCTCTTTATTCTCAAGAAATTCTCTAGACTACTAGAGAAATTTCTAATATTAGAAATTGGAAGTATTGTGTTTGTTTTTGTAAGAATTAATATTTTTTGCTCCGATTTAATTTTTTTTCTTCATATTTCTTTACATTTCGTAACCTACTGAGCAACTTTGGTTTTGTGTCTGTCCGTCGGTCTATTAATTACATTCCTTGTAACGAACAAATTTCAGAAACCACTGAACGGATTTCGACTAAATTTAGTACACATATTATAGGAGGAGACTGCAGACGGTCCCATTTTAAATTCATCAACTTCGCACTAACGGTAACCTATTACTTTTCAATTATACCCTTATATCTCGTGCACGGTAGAAAAAACGGTATACTATCATATACAAGAAATTTGAAGGAAATCGGTAATAAAGTTTTGGAGATAAAAGTGATTTGGTATTGAAACCCGTCACGAGAGAAATGATAATAATGAGAATATAATTAGACAAATATTTTTTATTGGAAAATTGTTTGCACTTTATAAATTTATTCTTTGTTCCAAAAACAATACTTGTATGCTATCTCATGGATCTCTCTGTTTCAATTTTCATAAAGGATTGCGTCTGGTATCTTCCAAAATCGTCAATATGCTGCATTTTTCATGTTTCAGTGTCTTCTTTTTCTTTGCTTCTTTTGTTGTTTCTTTTAACTTTAGATGGTGGGGGTGTGGTTGGTGGTCCCCCCTCAGCCTCCTCATCTCCCCTTATAGCCGATCCCTTTCCTCCACTAGTTTTCTTCTACTTGTGATTTTGGTTTATTGGTTGGTTTCTTGATGTGTCGCTGTTGTGTCTTGATGTGTTGATGTTTTAACTTTGAATTTTGGGTGGGGGGTTTATTTGGTGGTCCCCCCTGTCGTGAACTTTCAATATTCACGATGATCGATACGGCCAGCTATTTTTCTGCCTATAGGAAGTTTTCCTATAGGCATGCTCAACCAATTCGGTTCAGTGTCCATAAAGTCCAAAAGGTCTTAAATTCTTACGATCTAACTTAAACTCTTACGAACTAAACTTAACTTAAACAGTGTCCGTAAAGTCCAAAAAGTCTTAAATTCTTACGATCTAACTTAAACTCTTACGAACTAAACTTAACTTAAACAGTGTCCATAAAGTGTCCAAAAAGTCCAATCTACTCTTACGATAAAACGATCTACTCTTACGATTTAAAAATTCTTACAATTATAAAGTGTACAAATAAAGCATTACGAACTATTACGAATAAACAAATATTACGTGTTAATGTATTTCACGACACAAGATACACACACACCAAAAATTTGTTTGTGGTAGCAGAGCATTGGTTTAATGACGGAACAAATTAAACGTAACTTTATCCGACGACAAAATGAGCTTTGCATCTTAGCAAAGTCCATTTCGAATGACTACAAAGATCCAACCGTTACGGACGAAAATGTCTACGCAATCAAAGCAGCTGTTGAAGAGTTACGTGAATCTATCACGACGTATCAAAGTGCTGTCGACAAGCTGGAATCTATTGAACCATCAGCGTCGGAGGATTCTTCAACGTCTACGAGCTACACGGAGGAAGACCAGAAAACCTTGGTCACTGTCAAGCGGCTGGTGAGGACTCTCCAGGCAAAGGTCTCAGCATTCATGGATGAGCGGGAGTTTGCGGAGCGGGAGCGCAAGAGAGCAGATGAGATTGCGGCACGGGAAAATGAGCTGGCGTGGAAAGAGCAACAGCATGCAGATGAGATCGCGTTGAGGCAGCGGGAGCTGGAGACCAAGGAACGTGTGGAGCTGGAGAAACTGAAACTTGGAGTTGCAGCAGCCCAGGTTGTGAGGCAAACCAACAACAGTTATCTTCCCAAGATTGAACTGAAGAAATTTGATGGTGACGTCACAAAATTTTCAGAATTTATAGAATCTTTTGATGCGTTAATTGATAGTAGGGACGATTTAAAACCTAACGAAAAGTTTCATTACTTAAAGACTGTAGTAATTGGTCCGGTTGCTAAATTATTAGAAGGTATTAGAGTAACCGACGTAAACTACCCTACAACAATTCAACTTTTAAAAGACACCTATGGTTCGAAGCCAGTGGTTGTCACAAAATTGTTTGACGAACTTTTAGATTGTAAACCCTTGTCTTGGAAATCAGATGATTTATATAATTTCTATCAAAATGTTGAAATTAAGTTTAAGCTCTTAGAAAATGAGTCTTGCAATTTAGAAAGCGAAATAATTAGAGCGAATATTTTTCGTAAGTTACCTACAAGCGCTCAAAATAAACTCATTGACGACAAAGGTATGAACTTCACTACGAAAGACATTCGAGACCTCCTAAATCACGAGATACAAAGGTACGTAGTAATGCATTATTTCAAATCTACTGGTACGAATATTACTTCTTTCAGCAGTTATCAGCAGCCCCAAGGTAACGATAAGTATGTAGCTGATAAACGTAGACTACTTCCTACGGCCACAGCTCAATCATTGGTAACCGATAGATTAATTGAGTGTATGTTTTGTAATGCAGACCATTCTTCTGATGACTGTCCTTTGGATCTCGCGAAGAAGAAACACATTCTGTACGGATCATGTTTCATCTGTTTGGGTAAGGAGCATTCATATCGCAACTGTACGAACAAACGATACCGTTGTGTGCATTGTGGTGGTATTGGTAATCACAACCGTGTTATTTGTCCGTCTCGACATAATAGTACTTCAGGGTCTTACTTTCCTAAATATAGCGGTACCTATCGACCAAAAGACATAAACACGCTAGTAAATAAAAGAAATAATACTAATACTTCTCTCGTTACTACTAATCCCTCGTCGAATAAAATGTCTTTTGAACAAATAATTCATTCTAATAATTGTCATCCTTTCTCTAAACAGGCTGATGATAATTCTCTCGTCTCACTAACTAACCAGAATAACCCTTTTCCCTCGTCAGCATCTACTGTCTGTAACTACCGCGTGTACTTGCAAAGTGCCACCGTACTCGTTCACAATAATTTCACCAAGGAAAGTATCGAGGCGCGCGTTGTATTCGACACCGGTGCATCATCCAGTTACATCACGGAAAATCTGGTAAAGAAGTTAGGGCTAAAATACGACTATACTAGAGACGTGAACGTCTATACATTCGGTGATAAACGACCTAAAACGATTCCTATGCATAGCATGCATGTCAGCCTAATTGATAAGTTGGGTACGGTTTATAAAATTAACGTAAATCAAGTTCCTACGATAGCTGGGTCAGCTAAATCCGAGCATTTAAATATTATCGATCAAATTTCAAATCACTACGAACTGGCCGACAAATTTTTAACCAGCGACAAAGAGTACGACATACTAATAGGTAATGATCAATACATGGGGTTCATGAAAAATAATACAGTTAGAATATACGACGACTTGTACTTGATAGAATCAGTATTTGGTTTTTTGTTAAGTGGGAAACTTAAGAGTGACAATAATTTGCATGACCATGACCCACTTACTAACTTACTCATCAATTTGGACGGACCTTTAACTCAAGAACCTTTAACATCCTCACCTTTTTTATTGGCTGGGGTAGTCAATACTCATTTGAGTAAGTACCCACAGACAAACACTATACTGAAACTTAAGAACGATATTTATGTCGATAATTTGGTTACTGGTTTAAATAATGAAAGCGAATTAGTAAAATTGGTTCAAGAATCTCGTGATATTTTTCATGATGATTCGCTAAAACTGAGCGCATGGTCGACTAACTGTAAGAGTCCTGAGTTCGATTCTCTTCCGGACGAAATAAAAGGTGTTCAACCCGTCAAAAATGTGTTGGGTATTCACTGGCATATACAGGGTGGACCAAAAAAACGTTTACACCCGTTAATGGTAGATTACTGACGACATTTCCAGGCCGAATCTGCAATCCGTTTTTTCGGATTCGCCTTCGTAACTGCACAAAGTGATTTTTTGCAACTTTCCGAAAAAGTCCGACTTTGGCTTATTCTTCAGGTCAGTACTTTTTTCCTGTTTAAGATGAGTTGATTCTGAACATTTCTGCAGAAAGCCAACAAAATTTCGATGTTTCTAGCTACACTACTTTGGTTTTTACGATTTGGTTTGGCATCTTTTTTGACACCTGAATAGAAAAAAACACCCAAAAAAACTTTTTTACTAAATTAAACACTCGACATTTGTCCGAACAAATTTTGGCACAGACATGGGCAAGTTTGATAAAAGTTGGCGGCCGCCCCGAGGATGCTAAAAAATAATTTTACGATTTTTTATCACGTGATCTTCTGGGAAAAATTATTAGATGTTTGCCAAAAACTCTTCAAAAATCCTAAGAGTTTTCTAGCTGTAGACTGTGTAAGGGCGTCTTGTATTGTTTACAAAAATTGTTTACATAGCTTTTTTTGAATACCGCGGTCTCACATGCCTTCATCAGCCAGTTTAGGAAAATTCAAATGATAAATTTCGTGCTTCTCAGATTGTCAGTGGTGTTAGCTAGATGTAGTAGTGCTAAGAGTGTTAGTCGCATGACCGAGGTTCAATTCTCGACGGTCAATATTATTTTAATTATCAAAAAAATCTGATGGAATATTTTATTCATACCTGTATCTGACCTGTTGTAACACCAACAACTTATGGTTTTTTTGGTGGTAATACCATCTGTAAATTGAGTTATATCAGATACTATTGGTATCACAATACACATAATTATTATTCATGTAAGCCCCTGAGAGACTGCCTTGATAATGTAAGGATGGTTTTTCTTATGCTTCCCTACGAGAGAAAAAAAAAACTAGCGAATTTTCCAAACGAAAATAGAGTTTATGAAATAAATCCAGGTAAATATGTAGGTAGGTTCTTCTATCATAAACAATACTAATTAAATAACAAATATTTACCGATTGCCAACTCTTAATAGAAGTCTTGAAAATACAAGATAATATTTTGTAAAATTAATAAACTTTTGCAGTCTTTATTTTGTTTTATACTATTTTGATATAAACAAAAAGGTATTTAAAAAACATTTTGTATTTTGGTATGTTCAATGAGAAACGATTAGACGCGCACGATTAGCTCAGTGGTAAGCTAGTCCACCCGGTCCGAACGCCAGAGCCAGCAAAAAATTCATGACTACAAAATGAAAAAGACTGTTGCCATTTTTTATTTAGCCATAGTACACACTATGGATTCTCCTCACACAAATTTTTGAAACCAATGGTGACTTTAGTACCTTAGTTCTAACTCAGAACTCTCTCTCTCACTCTCTCTCTCTCTCTCTCTCCCTTCTCAATTTCCTTAGAGGAATTGTTGGAAGTGGCGTCCACCTTCCTGGATGCAAAGTTTGAACCTCTTCATCATGTTCCGATGTTGCGGAAGATTCCAGGTTTTTCTGTCAGGTCATCGAATGACAACAGGATTCTTGCTACCACATTTCGTAAACTATGTTTTTCACGTGATCCCAAATGTTCCTGTTGGCAACTCCATATGCTAAATGCGTATCTGCCATTTCAGCATCCGAATTATAATAATGCAACTTGTACTAAAAAAAACTCAAGAAGTTTAAAGATAATATTAAATTTCATAGAATGCAGAAAAATATGCTTGAAAACTATCATCGAGAAACAAACAATCATTCATTTGACTGGCCTTTAATTAATTCCAAGGAAAATAATTATCAGACATAAATAGCTAATTACTCTTTGAGTACAAGACGACCCTACACGGTCAACACTTTTAAGATTTTGAACATCATTTTTTGAGACTTACCTGGTTTATTTACCCAGAAGATCACGTGATAAAAAATCGTAAAATTATTTTTTAGCATCCTTGGGTTGGCCGCCAACTTTTATCAAACTTGCCCATGTCTGTGCCAAAATTTGCTCGGGCAAATCTTGAGTGTTTCAAAGTGTAAAAAAATTACATCAGAATTTTTTTTCTATTCAGGTGTCAAAAAAGATGCCAAACCAAACCGTAAAAAACAAAGTAGTGTAGTTAGAAACATCGAAATTTTGTTGGCTTTCTGCAGAAATATTCAGAATCAACTCATCTTAAACAGGAAAAAAGTTCTGACTTGAAGAATAAGCCAAAGTCGGACTTTTTCAGAAAGTTGCAAAAAATCACTTTGTGCAGTTATAAAGGCGAATCCGAAAAAACGAATTGCAGATCCGTCCTAGAAATGTCGCCAGTAATCTACCATTAACGGGTGTAAACGTTTTTTTTGGTCCACCCTGTAGATACGGACACTATTAGCTTGAAGCCTATTAACTTAAAAGTTAATCCAGAGACCATAGAATTATTAACACAAGCCGTTAGTAAAAAACGAAATTTATCGCGACCGTGTGATCTCAACGAAAGTAATTTTTCTTCCATCTCAGATCTTATTAATGAGACTTCTATGTTGAAACGAAATAACCAAAGTACTAATCCTATATCGAGAGAAGAGTTTACAACTGCTGAAACTGATTGGTTAAAATATTTACAACGTGAGTATTTTCAGGAAACAATAAGTTCTCTGAAAAGGGGTGTTTACTATTTAGAAATATTTTGGTCTAAATGGAGTTCACAATATATACAGATTATACAGTCACTGCGAGAGTGGAACCATGTCCGATGGAAGGCAGGTAAGTGTGTTGCGAGACTACCTCAAGTCGGAAATGTCGTATTGGTGCGACAGCCGAAGAAGAAAAACAAGGAGACATGGCCTCACGGATCAATAATAAAAACACACATTGGTCGTGACCAGAAGGTGAGACATGTTTAAGTCAAGTTAACATCGGGAGTTATAGTTACACGTCCTGTATCTTGGCTATATCCATTTGAATGTAATGCCTAGCTAGGGCCATTCAATATTTTTACATTTCATAGTTTCATTGTTCATTTTCATTGTTAATTTTTTGTTTCTTCGGTTGCTCTATTTTTACCTTACTTGATTTCAATGTTCTTGTTATTGTTTTCTTTTCCTTTTTTTAAGGCCCGGAATGTCGTGAACTTTCAATATTCACGATGATCGATACGGCCAGCTATTTTTCTGCCTATAGGAAGTTTTCCTATAGGCATGCTCAACCAATTCGGTTCAGTGTCCATAAAGTCCAAAAGGTCTTAAATTCTTACGATCTAACTTAAACTCTTACGAACTAAACTTAACTTAAACAGTGTCCGTAAAGTCCAAAAAGTCTTAAATTCTTACGATCTAACTTAAACTCTTACGAACTAAACTTAACTTAAACAGTGTCCATAAAGTGTCCAAAAAGTCCAATCTACTCTTACGATAAAACGATCTACTCTTACGATTTAAAAATTCTTACAATTATAAAGTGTACAAATAAAGCATTACGAACTATTACGAATAAACAAATATTACGTGTTAATGTATTTCACGACACCCCCTCGGCCTCCTCATCACCCCTTATAGCCGATCCCTCACCTCCAGTAGTTTTCTTCTACTTGTAATTTTGATTTGTTGGTTGGTTTCTTGATGTGTTGCTGTTGTGTCTTGATGTGTTGCTGTAGTTACTTTTCAATTTCGGGTGGGGGGTTTAGTTGGTGGTCCCCCCTCGGCTTCCTTCTTGATGTGTTGCTGTTGTGTCTTGATGTGTTGCTGTAGGTACTTTTCAATTTTGGGTGGGGGGTTTAATTGGTGGTCCCCCCTCGGCCTCCTCATCACCCCTTATAGCCGATCCCTCACCTCCATTAGTTTTCTTTTACTTGTAATTTTGGTTTATTGGTTGGTTTCTTGATGTGTTGCTGCTGTGTCTTGAAGTGTTGCTGTAGTTACTTTTCAATTTTGGGTGGTAAACCCCCCACCCGAAATTGAAAAGTAACTACAGCAACACATCAAGAAACCAACCAATAAACCAAAATTACAAGTAGAAGAAAACTAATGGAGGTGAGGGATCGGCTATAAGGGGTGATGAGGAGGCCGAGGGGGGACCACCAACTAAACCCCCCACCCATATTGAAATGTAACTACAGCAACACATCAAGAAACAACAGCAACACATCAAGAAACCAACCAATATCCCTCACCTCCATTAGTTTTCTCCTACTTGTAATTTTGGTTTATTGGTTGGTTTCTTGATGTGTTGCTGTTGTGTCTTGATGTGTTGCTGTAGTCACTTTTCAATTTTGGGTGGGGGGTTTAGTTGGTGGTCCCCCCTCGGCCTCCTCATCACCCCTTATAGCCGATCCCTCACCTCCATTAGTTTTCTTCTACTTGTAATTTTGGTTTATTGGTTGGTTTCTTGATGTGTTGCTGTTGTGTCTTGATGTGTTGCTGTAGTTACTTTTCAATTTTGGGTGGGGGGTTTAATTGGTGGTCCCCCCTCTGCCTCCTCATCACCCCTTATAGCCGATCCCTCACCTCCATTAGTTTTTTCCTACTTGTAATTTTGGTTTATTGGTTGGTTTCTTGATGTGTTGCTGTTGTGTCTTGATGTGTTGCTGTAGTTACTTTTCAATTTTGGGTGGGGGGTTTAGTTGGTGGTCCCCCCTCGGCCTCCTCATCACCCCTTATAGCCGATCCCTCACCTCCACTAGTTTTCTTCTACTTGTAATTTTGGTTGGTTTCTTGATGTGTTGCTGCTGTGTCTTGAAGTGTTGCTGTAGTTACTTTTCAATTTTGGGTGGGGGGTTTAGTTGGCGGTCCCCCCTCGGCCTCCTCATCACCCCTTATAGCCGATCCCTCACCTCCATTAGTTTTCTTATACTTGTAATTTTGGTTTATTGGTTGGTTTCTTGATGTGTTGCTGTTGTGTCTTGATGTGTTGATGTAGTTACTTTTCAATTTTGGGTGGGGGGTTTAGTTGGTGGTCCCCCCTCGGCCTCCTCATCACCCCTTATAGCCGATCCCTCACCTCCATTAGTTTTCTTCTACTTGTATTTTTGCTTTATTGGTTGGTTTCTTGATGTGTTGCTGTTGTGTCTTGATGTGTTGCTGTAGTTACTTTTCAATTTTGGGTGGGGGGTTTAGTTGGTGGTCCCCCCTCGGCCTCCTTATCACCCCTTATAGCCGATCCCTCACCTCCATTAGTTTTCTGCTACTTGTAATTTTGGTTTATTGGTTGGTTTCTTGATGTGTTGCTGCTGTGTCTTGATGTGTTGCTGTAGTTACATTTCAATTTTGGGTGGGGGGTTTAGTTGGTGATCCCCCCTCGGCCTCCTCATCACCCCTTATAGCCGATCCCTCATCTCCACTAGTTTTCTTCTACTTGTAATTTTGGTTGGTTTTTTAATGTGTTGCTGCTGTGTCTTGAAGTGTTGCTGTAGTTACTTTTCAATTTTGGGTGGGGGGTTTAGTTGGCGGTCCCCCCTCGGCCTCCTCATCACCCCTTATAGCCGATCCCTCACCCCCATTAGTTTTCTTTTACTTGTAATTTTGGTTTATTGGTTGGTTTCTTGATGTGTTGCTGTTGTGTCTTGATGTGTTGCTGTAGTTACTTTTCAATTTTGGGTGGGGGGTTTAGTTGGTGGTCCCCCCTCGGCCTCCTCATCACCCCTTATAGCCGATCCCTCACCTCCATTAGTTTTCTTCTACTTGTAATTTTGCTTTATTGGTTGGTTTCTTGATGTGGCTGTTGTGTCTTGATGTGTTGCTGTAGTTACTTTTCAATTTTGGGTGGGGGGCTTAGTTGGTGGTCCCCCCTCGGCCTCCTCATCACCCCTTATAGCCGATCCCTCACCTCCATTAGTTTTCTTCTACTTGTAATTTTGGTTTATTGGTTGGTTTCTTGATGTGTTGCTGCTGTGTCTTGATGTGTTGCTGTAGTTACATTTCAATTTTGGGTAGGGGGTTTAGTTGGTGGTCCCCCTCGGCCTCCTCATCACCCCTTATAGCCGATCCCTCACCTCCACTAGTTTTCTTTTACTTGTAATTTTGGTTTATTGGTTGGTTTCTTAATGTGTTGCTGCTGTGTCTTGATGTGTTGCTGAAGTTACTTTTCAATTTTGGGTGGGGGGTTTAGTTGGTGGTCCCCCCTCGGCCTCCTCATTGTCGTGGACACAGGGGTCGAGGGCGCACAGTGGAAGACTTTAAGTAAATTCCTTTCTTCGTTGGATCAATAAAGAATAATGTATATGGTTTTGTCGAATATAATAAATAGTGTATATTTTTTTTATTGGTGAATGAATATTAATTTTATACAGGATTTTATTTGAGTATGTTGCGAATTTTAAGTTGGTCTGAGTTGCGAATTTTATATTTGACTGACTTGCGACTGTCGATAGCACGGCTATTTATACCATGAGCACTGGCCACTGAAGAGATCTTCGGATGGCCAGTGTCCTTGTGGTACAAATAGGCCGGCTTTACAATTTCGTGAATGTTTACAAGATTTCACGACACTCATCACCCCTTATAGCCGATCCCTCACCTCCATTAGTTTTCTTCTACTTGTAATTTTGGTTTATTGGTTGGTTTCTTGATGTTTTGCTGTTGTGTCTTGATGTGTTGCTGTAGTTACTTTTCAATTTTGGGTGGGGGGTTTAATTGGTGGTCCCCCCTCGGCCTCCTCATCACCCCTTATAGCTGATCCCTCACCTCCATTAGTTTTCTCCTACTTGTAATTTTGGTTTATTGGTTGGTTTCTTGATGTGTTGCTGTTGTGTCTTGATGTGTTGCTGTAGTTACTTTTCAATTTTGGGTGGGGGGTTTAGTTGGTAGTCCCCCCTCGGCCTCCTCATCACCCCTTATAGCCGATCCCTCACCTCCATTAGTTTTCTTCTACTTGTAATTTTGGTTTATTGGTTGGTTTCTTGATGTGTTGCTGCTGTGTCTTGATGTGTTGCTGTAGTTACTTTTCAATTTTGGGTGGGGGGTTTAGTTGGTGGTCCCCCCTCGGCCTCCTCATCACCCCTTATAGCCGATCCCTCACCTCCACTAGTTTTCTTCTACTTGTAATTTTGGTTGGTTTCTTGATGTGTTGCTGCTGTGTCTTGAAGTGTTGCTGTAGTTACTTTTCAATTTTGGGTGGGGGGTTTAGTTGGCGGTCCCCCCTCGGCCTCCTCATCACCCCTTATAGCCGATCCCTCACCTCCATTAGTTTTCTTCTACTTGTAATTTTGGTTTATTGGTTGGTTTCTTGATGTGTTGCTGTTGTGTCTTGATGTGTTGCTGTAGTTACTTTTCAATTTTGGGTGGGGGGTTTAATTGGTGGTCCCCCCTCGGCCTCCTCATCACCCCTTATAGCCGATCCCTCACCTCCATTAGTTTTCTCCTACTTGTAATTTTGGTTTATTGGTTGGTTTCTTGATGTGTTGCTGTTGTGTCTTGATGTGTTGCTGTAGTTACTTTTCAATTTTGGGTGGGGGGTTTAGTTGGTGGTCCCCCCTCGGCCTCCTCATCACCCCTTATAGCCGATCCCTCACCTCCATTAGTTTTTCTTCTACTTGTAATTTTGGTTTATTGGTTGGTTTCTTGATGTGTTGCTGCTGTGTCTTGATGTGTTGCTGTAGTTACTTTTCAATTTTGGGTGGGGGGTTTAGTTGGTGGTCCCCCCTCGGCCTCCTCATCACCCCTTATAGCCGATCCCTCACCTCCACTAGTTTTCTTCTACTTGTAATTTTGGTTGGTTTCTTGATGTGTTGCTGCTGTGTCTTGAAGTGTTGCTGTAGATACTTTTCAATTTTGGGTGGGGGGTTTAGTTGGCGGTCCCCCCTCGGCCTCCTCATCACCCCTTATAGCCGATCCCTCACCTCCATTAGTTTTCTTATACTTGTAATTTTGGTTTATTGGTTGGTTTCTTGATGTGTTGCTGTTGTGTCTTGATGTGTTGCTGTAGTTACTTTTCAATTTTGGGTGGGGGGTTTAGTTGGTGGTCCCCCCTCGGCCTCCTCATCACCCCTTATAGCCGATCCCTCACCTCCATTAGTTTTTCTTCTACTTGTAATTTTGCTTTATTGGTTGGTTTCTTGATGTGTTGCTGTTGTGTCTTGATGTGTTGCTGTAGTTACTTTTCAATTTTGGGTGGGGGGTTTAGTTGGTGGTCCCCCCTCGGCCTCCTCATCACCCCTTATAGCCGATCCCTCACCTCCATTAGTTTTCTTCTACTTGTAATTTTGGTTTATTGGTTGGTTTCTTGATGTGTTGCTGCTGTGTCTTGATGTGTTGCTGTAGTTATATTTCAATTTTGGGTGGGGGGTTTAGTTGGTGGTCCCCCCTCGGCCTCCTCATCACCCCTTATAGCCGATCCCTCACCTCCACTAGTTTTCTTTTACTTGTAATTTTGGTTTATTGGTTGGTTTCTTGATGTGTTGCTGCTGTGTCTTGATGTGTTGCTGTAGTTACATTTCAATTTTGGGTGGGGGGTTCAGTAGGTGGTCCCCCCTCGGCCTCCTCATCACCCCTTATAGCCGATCCCTTACCTCCAGGAGTATTCTTTTCTTCTTTTTTCATTTTCTTTGACTAATCAGTATCCGCATAAAGTACCTTAATTTTTGAGAATGTCTCATTTTCCTCCGTTTTTATTTCTTAATTGAACAAGCAAAAGGACGCATCTGTAAAATAATTGAATCAGCTGAATGTATTTTTTGGTAATATATAATTAAAAAAAAATCGCATTACTTCAGAGAATTTTACTTTTACATCCATGGCATTCCGCAAACGGCAAAACTCGGTCAGAATTTTCTGTTCCTGCCGGGATTCAAACCCACAACCTCCGGGTCAGTAACCAATGCTCTTAACCACTGAGCCATTGAGGTCGGGGACCCTTGTTACTAGGCACGCATTCACCTAAGAATTTATTGAACAATATCTACTATTTGAAAACCTCAAGTTTCATGGGATACCTATACAATTATACCTATACATAGGTACTTGGAATACGATATAATATCTTGAAAATTAGTCGGCAGGATTCATTTGAGACCATAACGTCTAGATATTCACCGTGGCCGAAGGAGTTAGTGCGCTAGGCATTTCACGCACGGTGACCTGGGTTCGATTCCCAGCGGGGCAGGATTTTTTCTGCTCTGTACTTGGGATTTCGGGGTCCACTTATACCTCGTGAGGAAAAATGAGTAGCTGCTTTAATGTTACCAGCGACCAGTGGCGGAATTATAGGCATAAGAAAATAAGATATTGGAATATTAAAGATATGGAAAAGTCCTATATTCTGCGCTACCCACTAAAATTGTAATATAATAACACAAAGAAACACATTTATTTATTTATTATGACGTCTAGAGAAAAGTGCTCAGAAAATTCACCTCAGCTAGGGTTCGAACCTGCCAGTCTTCGCGGAGACTACTGCCCGTAGTCCAAAGATCCCGAGTTCGATCCCCGCTTGGGACAGACTTTTCGCGGAAAATTCTGTTCCTTTAAAACACGTGGGGCTGGCATTTCCGGCCCTACCCGGGCTGGGTGAATCAACCCAGCCCGGGTAGGGCCAATTAGAATTAGAATCAACCAATTAGAATCAACTGCTCACAATAGATCACTAATTAGGTCGCAGTGATAGATTGTAAGGGTTTCACTGAAAACTCTGCAACCAGGTCAGATAGTAAAAATAAAAAAATAATAATTAAGGGTTCGAACCTGGTTGGTGCTCGGAGCGAGCGATCAGCAAAAACCAAATTTAGTAGAGACAATACCACTCACCTTATTTATTTTACAAGGTTTTGGATTTTTGCGCATTCTAAAGTGGACCCGTTGGACGTCACATCTTACGGAAATTTTGAATGTTGAGGAAAATTTGGAAAACGAGAATTTGATTTGTGTATCATGTGAATTTTTAAAAATGATATTTTACAGAATTTTTAAGATATTACCTATTCGTTATTATACTGGCCAAAATGTACTTATATTTTTGGTTTTATATTCAACTAGCCTTACGAAAAATATTTACTTGTTAAAAATAGAAAAAAAGACGCCAACGTTACGTGGTGTTCCCAAGCGGTCACCCATCCAAGTACTATCCACGCTCGACGTTGCTTAACTTCAGTGATCGGACGAGAACTGGTGTATTCAACGTGATATGAACGTTGGCAGATATCGAGGAGAAATGGTGAGAATATAAACAGAAGACTGAGTTGGTTTTACTAAAAATCTTTCTATTGATAGCCATCGCAGCGCTCTGATCGGATCAGTCAGTTGCGCCATCATTCACATATGGTTATGCAATGTATGTGTATTCGTATTGTGTATAGTACGCCTTGATTCACTTATGAGTATGAAACGTGTGTAATAGTAGAGTAAAAGTCAAGTCTAGTCAAAGTGAGATAATATTTCAATGAGTACACTGGCCTCGAGTAAGGTAACCTCACACAATAAAACGTTAAGATACAACTTACCTTTCTTAGCCCTCAGAATTCGACCCAGCCTCTGAGCCTCCTGTCTCCGGGAGCCTCCGTGGGAAGATATCTGGATGAGCACGTTAGCCTCGGGGAGGTCAAATGAGGTGTCGGCCACTTTGGACACGAAGATGGTGTTCACTTTGGGGTTCAGCTTGAAGTTCTGCAGGATTTGAATTCGCTTGCTCTGAAAATAGATACAGGAAAAGAGGTGTGTGTAGGTTAAAAATTTGCTGGGTCGTAGTATTTTTTTGTTTTGAGTATCACCATTACCATCATCATCATAGGGTGGCGTCATCGTGAACCATGGTAGCCAGACAGTGGAGGAATGACTCAGCACCTCTACGGTGGTAGAGGTGCTGAGTCCCCCAGCCAGACTACTATCTAATTATCTCTAGACTAGTCTCTCTTTCTCTTTATTCTCAAGAAATTCTCTAGACTACTAGAGAAATTTCTAATATTAGAAATTGGAAGTATTGTGTTTGTTTTTGTAAAAATTAAAATTTTTTGCTCCGATTTCATTTTTTTTCTTCATATTTCTTTACATTTCGTAACCTACTGAGCAACTTAGGTTTTGTGTCTGTCCGTCGGTCTATTAATTACATTCCTTGTAACGAACAAATTTCAGAAACCACTGAACGGATTTCGACTAAATTTAGTACACATATAGGAGGAGACTGCAGACGGTCCCATTTTAAATTCATCAACTTCGCTCTAACGGTAACCTATTACTTTTCAATTATACCCTTATAATTATCTCGTGCACGGTAGAAAAAACGGTATACTATCATATACAAGAAATTTGAAGGAAATCGGTAATAAAGTTTTGGAGATAAAAGTGATTTGGTATTGAAACCCGTCACGAGAGAAATGATAATAATGAGAATATAATTAGACAAATATTTTTTATTGGAAAATTGTTTGCACTTTATAAATTTATTCTTTGTTCCAAAAACAATACTTGTATGCTATCTCATGGATCTCTCTGTTTCAATTTTCATAAAGGATTGCGTCTGGTATCTTCCAAAATCGTCAAAATGCTGCATTTTTCATGTTTCAGTGTCTTCTTTTTCTTTGCTTCTTTTGTTGTTTCTTTTAACTTTAGATGGTGGGGGTGTGGTTGGTGGTCCCCCCTCGGCCTCCTCATCTCCCCTTATAGCCGATCCCTTTCCTCCACTAGTTTTCTTCTACTTGTGATTTTGGTTTATTGGTTGGTTTCTTGATGTGTCGCTGTTGTGTCTTGATGTGTTGATGTTTTAACTTTGAATTTTGGGGGGGGGGTTTATTTGGTGGTCCCCCCTCGGCCTCCTCATCACCCCTTATAGCCGATCCCTCACCTCCATTAGTTTTCTTCTACTTGTAATTTTGGTTTATTGGTTGGTTTCTTGATGTGTTGCTGCTGTGTCTTGATGTGTTGCTGTAGTTACATTTCAATTTTGGGTGGGGGGTTTAGTTGGTGGTCCCCCCTCGGCCTCCTCATCACCCTTTATAGCCGATCCCTCACCTCCATTAGTTTTCTTCTACTTGTAATTTTGGTTTATTGGTTGGTTTCTTGATGTGTTGCTGCTGTGTCTTGATGTGTTGCTGTAGTTACATTTCAATTTTGGGTGGGGGGTTTAGTTGGTGGTCCCCCCTCGGCCTCCTCATCACCCCTTATAGCCGATCCCTCACCTCCACTAGTTTTCTTCTACTTGTAATTTTGGTTGGTTTCTTGATGTGTTGCTGCTGTGTCTTGAAGTGTTGCTGTAGTTACTTTTCAATTTTGGGTGGGGGGTTTAGTTGGTGGTCCCCCCTCGGCCTCCTCATCACCCCTTATAGCCGATCCCTCACCTCCATTAGTTTTCTTTTACTTGTAATTTTGGTTTATTGGTTGGTTTCTTGATGTGTTGCTGTTGTGTCTTGATGTGTTTCTGTAGTTACTTTTCAATTTTGGGTGGGGGGTTTAGTTGGTGGTCCCCCCTCGGCCTCCTCATCACCCCTTATAGCCGATCCCTCACCTCCAGTAGTTTTCTTCTACTTGTAATTTTGGTTTGTTGGTTGGTTTCTTGTTGTGTTGCTGCTGTGTCTTGATGTGTTTCTGTAGTTACTTTATAATTTTGGGTGGGGGGTTTAGTTGGTGGTCCGCCCTCGGCCTCCTCATCACCCCTTATAGCCGATCCCTCACCTCCACTAGTTTTCTTCTACTTGTAATTTTGGTTGGTTTCTTGATGTGTTGCTGCTGTGTCTTAGTGTTGCTGTAGTTACTTTTCAATTTTGGGTGGGGGGTTTAGTTGGTGGTCCCCCCTCGGCCTCCTCATCACCCCTTATAGCCGATCCCTCACCTCCATTAGTTTTCTTTTACTTGTAATTTTGGTTTATTGGTTGGTTTCTTGATGTGTTGCTGTTGTGTCTTGATATGTTGCTGTAGTTACTTTTCAATTTTGGGTGGGGGGTTTAGTTGGTGGTCCCCCCTCGGCCTCCTCATCACCCCTTATAGCCGATCCCTCACCTCCAGTAGTTTTCTTCTACTTGTAATTTTGGTTTGTTGGTTGGTTTCTTGTTGTGTTGCTGCTGTGTCTTGATGTGTTTCTGTAGTTACTTTTTAATTTTGGGTGGGGGGTTAAGTTGGTGGTCCCCCCTCGGCCTCTTCATCACCCCTTATAGCCGATCCCTCACCTCCATTAGTTTTCTTCTACTTGTAATTTTGGTTTATTGGTTGGTTTCTTGATGTGTTGCTGTTGTGTCTTGATGTGTTGCTGTAGTTACTTTTCAATTTTGGGTGGGGGGTTTATTTGGTGGTCCCCCCTCGGCCTCCTCATCATCCCTTCTAGCCGATCCCTCACCTCCATTAGTTTTCTTCTACTTGTAATTTTTATTTATTGGTTGGTTTCTTGATGTGTTGCTGCTGTGTCTTGATGTGTTGCTGAAGTTACTTTTCAATTTTGGGTGGGGGGTTCAGTAGGTGGTCCCCCCTCGACCTCCTCATCACCCCTTATAGCCGATCCCTTACCTCCAGGAGAATTCTTTTCTTCTTTTTTCATTTTCTTTGACTAATTAGTATCCGTATCAAGTACCTTAATTTTTGAGAATGTCTCATTTTCCTCCGTTTTTATTTCTTAATTGAACAACCAAATGGACGCATCTGTAAAATATAATCGTTTTTATAATAAAAAAAAAAAAAAATCGCATTACTTCAGAGCACTTTACTTTTACATCCATGGCATTCCGCAAACGGCAAAACTCGGTCAGAATTTTCTGTTCCAGCCGGGATTCAAACCCACAACCTCCGGGTCAGTAACCAATGCTCTTAACCACTGAGCCATTGAGGTCGGGGACCCTTGTTACTAGGCACGCATTCACCTAAGAATTTATTGAACAATATCTACTATTTGAAAACCTCAAGTTTCATGGGATACCTATACATATACATACTTGGAATACGATATAATATCTTGAAATTTAGTCGGCAGGATTCATTTGAGACCATAACGTCTAGATATTCACCGTGGCCGAAGGAGTTAGTGCGCTAGGCATTTCACGCACGGTGACCTGGGTTCGATTCCCAGCGGGGCAGGATTTTTTCTGCTCTGTACTTGGGATTTCGGGGTCCACTTATACCTCGTGAGGAAAAATGAGTAGCTGCTTTAATGTTACCAGCGACCAGTGGCGGAATTATAGGCAAAAATAAGATATTGGAATATTAAAGATATGGAAAAGTCCTATATTCTGCGCTACCCACTAAAATTGTAATATAATAACACAAAGAAACACATTTATTCATTTATTATGACGTCTAGAGAAAAGTGCTCAGAAAATTCACCCCAGCTAGGGTTCGAACCTGTCAGTCTTCGCGGAGACTACTGCCCGTAGTCCAAAGATCCCGAGTTCGATCCCCGGTTGGGACAGACTTTTCCCGGAAAATTCTGTTCCTTTAAAACACGTGGGGCTGGCATTTCCGGCCCTACCCGGGCTGGGTGAGGTTAATGTGGGTCCTGACAATCTATCTCAATCAGGACGTTAAAACCAATTAGAATCAACTGCTCACAATAGATCACTAATTAGGTCGCAGTGATATATTGTAGGGTTGGGTGGAAGAGATTGCCATAGGCAATAACCCCGCCCTTTAGTTAGGACATATGTATATATTTTATTTATTTTTTTCTTGTGTTATATTATTATTATTGTCATTTTTATATTTACTTTTTCCCATAATTTGTCTGAATTTGTCTGTATGTTCTACTAATAAAGTGTTTCTAAATAAATAAAATAAATAAATATTGTAAGGGTTTCACTGAAAACTCTGCAACCAGGTCAGATAGTAAAAATAAAAAATAATAATTAAGGGTTCGAACCTGGTTGGTGCTCAGAGCGAGCGATCAGCAAAAACCAAATTTAGTAGAGACAACTGAAGCCAGCGTCGATGGCATGTTGAATACACCGGTTCCCTTCAGAACACCGAAGTTAAGCGACATCCAGCGAGGTTAAGACTTGGATGGGTGACCATTCAAATTCTAATTCTCGTGACGCTGGCTTTTCCCGGCCCCACTCAGGCTGGGTGAGGTCAATGTGAGTAGCAGGTTTGTGAGTTTCCTGCGAATGGAGGGTAAAACCCCCGTCGTGATATGACCATGGCAGTTGAAAGCGACGTTAAACCCCACTTAAAAAAAAAAAAAAAAAGAGACAACTGAGCTCACAAACATATACCACTTACCTTATTTATTTTACAAGGTTTTGGATTTTTGCGCATTCTAAAGTGGACCCGTTGGACGTCACATCTTACGGAAATTTTATATGTTGAGGAAAATTTGGAAAACGAGAATTTGATTTGTGTTTAATCATGTGAATTTTTAAAAATGATATTTTACAGAAAGATATTACCTATTCGTTATTATACTGGCCAAAATGTACTTATATTTTTGGTTTTAAAAATTAATTAGGGCAAGGACTCTGAATGTTACAGACCTCTCTTTAAATAAATATTCATTAAAAAAAAAAAAATTAATGATCTGGACATTTGAAATAGAAATCATTCATTGATAGAAATCATGCATTGATAGACGTTACAAGCAATATTTTTTATACCCAAAACCAAAGTTGCTCGGGAGGTTATTAAAAGTCCTGAATATGAAAAAAAAAAAAAATTGAAAGCGGAACAAAAAAACGAACACAATCCTTCCGCTTTCTAATATTAGAAATTTCTCGGAAGTAATATTCACGAGATGAAATTGTATGTTACAACATAATTTTTTTTCTCCATCAAATAATGTCATAGCGTCTGAGTAGGCTGCCATATGCTATGGTGGCTTGTCTTTTGGCAAGGGGGAAGACATACAATGCCATAAAGTTTTTAGTACTATATATTGTGTGACATTCGTTTTTTTTTTCTCGCTATAGAAAATATGTCATCTGTGCCATATAGTAAGTGTGATCCTACCTTCACTCACATGACACTCACTCAGTCACTCATTCATCTCTATTTCTTAGCACTGGTATGTCCTAGGAGGCTGAAATTTGGCACGTAGGTCACTTTTAGGTCTTAGATGCGCACTAATAAAGGATTTCAAAAATTCCCACTGGGGTTCCCGCCACGGGGGAAAAAAGGCGCATATACATGAAAAACCCCGCCTTTTTATTCTTTTCATCACTGTTTCTCCGTACCGATAAAAATGTGTGGTGGCTGAAAATTAATATATAGCTTGATTCTATATTGTAGATGTGCAATTTCATTTTCAACTATGAAATATAATGAAATCCAAGAAAGGATTTCATTATATTTCAACTGGGGCGCCAGCCGCGGGGAAAAGGGCGAGTCCTAAAAATTGGATGGGAGACACAATTTTTTTTTTTTACGTTTTTCGACCTAAATGACATTTTTTCTCGAAATTTGTCGTGACGACCTATCAACTCACAGCGAGAAAGTTTTAGGCAACGGCAACGATTTGAGCTTTCAATTGACTTATCGATTGTGAATTTCTGATGAGCCTTTCTTGAGCTATGCCAGGTAAGGTAAAAAAAATGGATGGGTAACACGTAAATTATTCACTTTTTTTTTATACCTAAATGACATTTTTTCTCGAATTTTGAAGTGACGCCCTATCAACTCAGAGCAATAAAGTTTTAGGTAAGGGTCTGAGCTTTCATTTGACATATCGATGGCGAATTTCCGATGAGCCGTTCTTTAGCTAAGCCGAGTATGGACAAAAAATGGATGGGTGACACAATTTTTACTTTCTTTATCCTATAATAAGGAAAGTATTGTATTCGTCGAGAAAATTTGACCTACCCAGTTTTTCACATTTCTGGACGAATCATAGCTATCCTCAGGATACCAAAAAAGTTGTTTTCAGCCATTGGTCCGTGCGTCTGTCTGTCTGTGAACAGGATATCTCAAGAACGGTAAGAGCTAGAGACTTTAAATTTGGTATGCAAATCAATTTTATACACCAGACGAACCACGAAACTTTTGGTTGAAATCGGCAAATATTGGCCGCAAGCGCCGCTTCTATGAATTGGTTAAAGATACAAAAAAAGTTAAAGAACAACATTTTCTTATATTAAAAAAATAATAGGGGTCTTTTCTAATCATTTTTTTGATATCTTGAACTTTTTGGACCTCGGCCCCAATTTACCGGTATTTTGGGGGGGGGACCCGCTTTGACTAACTTTTTTATTATTCATCCTAGATGGGGATTGTGACATATCAAATCCAATGAGGTGCTGATTACGAATTTGGCTTTGATTTTTAGCTAACTGTTACCTCTGAGTCACCAGTGGCTTTCGGTCCTGTTACCATTTCTAATATGATAAGGAAAGTCGTGTGATGTTTACACCAGATTTTTTTCTCACTTTTTTTACTTTTACAAAAACTTCTATTAATTTCGCCCTCACAACCACTAATTTGTGTTGTTGTTGTAACCAACTTGGTTACAGCTGGGGGAAGATCTCCAGCCAACCTAAGTGGAAAAGTTGGCTAGTTCTGAGCCACTTATGGGGAACTTGTGTTTCTCTGTACGTCCAGAAATAATTTGAGAGACTCCAAATATTTTTTCCCTATTCTGTGGGAGGAGTGCTTTAGGTTGATTCAGATAAGACTAAGATGAAAATATCAAACAGAATAATAAAAAGAAATTCATTGAGATTTATTTTTACAAAATCAATTTACATGGAAGAAATGTAATTACATGGAACTAATACAAATGTATTCCTTCATGAATGAATGCTTAATCAAGACGAAGTAAACGTTTGTGAAAATAATTTATACTATCTGATCGTAGTGTATCACAGGAAAAGAAACGGTCATTTCGAAACATTACAAAACATTTGGCGACAGTAACTTTTTAAACAGGGGGTATTTCACCAGTTTCCCGGCACTTCATGTAGAATCAGCCCCAAACTTTTCAAACAGAGGGTGCTTCGCCAGTTTAACATTACACCAGGCAGAATCGGCCTAGTAGGAACAGACTCAGAACTTCATAAACAGAGTGTTTCTCTGTAATAACAACCTCGGAACTTTTTAAACAGGCGGTGTTTCACCAGTTTCCCGTTACTCCACGTAAAATCAGCCTCGGAACTTCTTGAACAGGGGGTGTTTCACGTTACTGAAGGTGGAATTTCTCGACGAGAACTCGTGGTAGACCGCATCGTCCGCCCCGGAGAGGGAGGACATAGCCCCGCCCACACGCCGGTAGCCCCCACCAGGGCCGCCCATTTCGCCCGCCACTCTCTCCTCGTCGGCGTCGGTTTCGGACGCCGCCAGCACCTGCTGAAGTAGCTGCCCCTGCTCATCCCGGGTGCTGTAGTGCATGCCCGCCTCCTGCCGGGGATAGTAATAATAATAATAAAGTAATAATATCGCCTTATTTATACTGCCCGATTAGGACTATTACGTCCCATTATTCCAGCAGTAAGCCCAAGACGTATTATTATGTGGTAAAAATCCCAAATGGGAGGATAACTTGTCATGTCCCGGCTGGGTTTCGAACCCACGACCTCTGGAATCTCTGGATTCACAGAGTGCCGCCTTTACCACTGAGCTACCGGGACAGACAGCATAGTGGTCAATTCTTGTTAGTAGAGCGTAATGCAAAAATGAATGACATAAAAAATATACTCGAGATAATGTTGCTATGTACGTACCGTACCATTAATTTTACATTGAAATAATAATAATAATGCTTTTTCTTTGTGTTATTATGTCACAATTTTAGTGGGTAGCGCAGAATCATAGGACTTAACCACTTTAATTTACAATATCTTGTATTATTTTATTTGCTTATGAGACTGCCACTGGTCGCTGCTTCACATCAAAGCAGCTACTCATTTTTCCTCACGAGGTATGAGTGGACCCCGAACATCCAAGTACAGAGCAGAAAAAATCCTCCCCCGCTGGGAATCGAACCCAGGTCACCATGTGTGCAATGCCTAGCGCGCTAACTCACTCTGCCACAGTGACTACTTACATTGAAATAAAATTGGGAGAATGGATGTCTGTCTATCAAGCATTAATCAAAAATCTCCTTAATTAAATTCAAATCTTGGTTTTGAATTCAATAGTTTTTTTTTTTTTTTAAGATACAGTTACAATTATCACATTTGTGTTAATCACAATCGTGATATCATAATTACTCCAACTACGCTTTACGCTTGAGGTAAGCAAATATTTAATTTGCTTACCTTGGGACTTGAACCACCAAACTCCGATTACAAGTCCTCCGCCTTATTGATCTAGCTACTGAGGTTGGATTGCAGAGATTCATCACGGTCTCCCTCCTCGTAGGAAAATTACTCGGTTTGGCAATTTCTGGAGTCTTTAACCTACCAACTCCATAGGTAACTTAACAGCTCACCTAGAGGGACATTGCACTAATGTACTTACCTCTTTCATAGCCAACTTAATTGCGCTAATGTAGTTACCTCTTCCATAGCCAATTTAAAAGCTCTTAGAGGGACATTGCGCTAATGTAATTACCTCTTCCATAGCCGATTTAATAGCTCTTAGAGGGACATTGCGCTAATGTACTTACCTCTTCCATGGCCGATTTAAAAGCTCTTAGAGGGACATTGCGCTAATGTACTTACCTCTTCCATAGCCGATTTAATAGCTCTTAGAGGGACATTGCGCTAATGTACTTACCTCTTCCATGGCCGATTTAAAAGCTCTTAGAGGGACATTGCGCTAGTGTACTTACCTCTTCCATCCCAGCCAGCTTCGTAATGACCTTGTAGCTGTATCCCTGGTTGATGAGGAACCGCTGTCGTTTCCTGGAGTAGCTCATCTCCATCGTGTCCTGGGACACCAGGGTATAGAAGAAGGCGTTGTACTCCTCAGCGATAGCTCCTGGAATTAGAGAGCGATGGTGTTCAAAAAATCATTACATTTTATTTACATCTGGTAGGTATGTACTATCATTTGCTTTATTTTACTTTCGAGAAATTTCTAATATTAGAAATCGGAAGTATTTTAAATTAAAAAAATTAATTGTGTTTGCCGTCGCTTTCAACTGCATGGTCATACCACGAAGTCGGTGTTACCCTCCATTCACAGGAAACTCACATACCTGGTGACCCCATAAACCTCACCCAGCCTGGGTTGGGCCAGAAGGTCAGCATCGCGAAATCTTCACCTCGCTGGACGTTGTTTAACTTCGGTGATGCTACGAGAACCGATGCATTTAATCACGCTTGCTTTCACGATTATTTCTCAAACTCGCCTTATTATTTTTATTATTTGACCTGGTTTTACGGTTTTCAGTGAAACCTTTACAATTAACACTGCGACCTAATTAGATCTATTGTGACTAGTTAATTCTATTTGATTAAACGTCCCGATCATACCAGCTTCCCACATTAACCTCACGTGAGGAATGGAGGGAACAGAATTTTCTTCGAAAAGTCTGCCCCAACCGGGGATCGAACACGGAATCTCTGGACTACGAGCAGTAGTCACAACCATTAAGAAATTGAGGCTGGCTCGCCTAACTAAATATTGAAAATATCTGGGACTCGAACCACCAACCTCCAGGTTACGAGTCTACCGCATTATCGATCAAGCTACAGAGG
Organism: Bactericera cockerelli; assembly: GCA_024516035.1. NCBI lineage: Eukaryota > Metazoa > Arthropoda > Insecta > Hemiptera > Triozidae > Bactericera > Bactericera cockerelli. The sequence continues at coordinate 50,340 of JAMCCL010000167.1, forward strand.
TCAGTTTAAAACGAAGATAAATATGCTTTACAATTTACAATATTTCAAAGAGTTTTTTTCCTCAGTAGCAAAGTTTAGTCACTGATGGAGATATTTAATCACGAAATTAATGGTACATTAAATTTATACACAGTTAAATGGCTCTTGACACAATACATGAGGTCATTATTAAATTCCTCCGTCAAGGTATTGGCGGTTAGCAGGAAAATTTTAGGAATGCTACTTTCTTTGTTAAATAGCCTTATGAAAAATATTTACTTGTTAAAAATAGAAAAAAAAGACGCCAACGTTACGTGGTGTTCCCAAGCGGTCACCCATCCAACTAGACTTGACTTTTATCCACGCTCGACGTTGCTTAACTTCAGTGATCGGACGAGAACTGGTGTATTCAACGTGATATGAACGTTGGCGGATATCGAAGAGAAATGATGAAAATATAAACAGAAGACTGAGTTGGTTTTACTAAAAATCTTTCTACTGATAGCCATCGCAGCGCTCTGATCGGATCAGTCAGTTGCGCCATCATTCACATATGGTTATGCAATGTATGTGTACTCGTATTGTGTATAGTACGCCTTGATTCACTTATGAGTATGAAATGTGTGTAATAGTAGAGTAAAAGTCAAGTCTAGTCAAAGTGAGATAATATTTCAATGAGTACACTGGCCTCGAGTAAGGTAACCTCACACAATAAAACGTTAAGATACAACTTACCTTTCTTAGCCCTCAGAATTCGACCCAGCCTCTGAGCCTCCTGTCTCCGGGAGCCTCCGTGGGAAGATATCTGGATGAGCACGTTAGCCTCGGGGAGGTCAAATGAGGTGTCGGCCACTTTGGACACGAAGATGGTGTTCACTTTGGGGTTCAGCTTGAAGTTCTGCAGGATTTGAATTCGCTCGCTCTGAAAATAGATACAGGAAAAGAGGTGTGTGTGTGTAGGTTAAAAATTTGCTGGGTTTTAAATTTTTGGTTTTAAAATTAATTATCTGGAAATTTGAAATTGAAACCATGCATTGATAGATAGGTAGATACCTTTCGAAGTATTGTACTTTCTGTAAATATCTCACTTTTTTTAAAAATATTTCGTAGACATGAAATAGGAGCTACGGTAGACACTTGTGGTCTGTGTTGTAGCCTGCCCATCCCGTAGTATGCCTCCACTCTGAAGGGCGAGAAGTGACACAATACTTCCCTTTAGGTGCTGGGTGAACACGAGCGCACCGGAACGTATCCCTTACAAACAATATTGTAACCAAATATTTTGTCGGCATGGGGGATCGAATCCGGGACCTTCCACATGGCAAGCGAGTCCTTAACCACTGAGCTAATCGCGCGCTAGTAGCTGAAAGCTGAAACGAAGCACTTTGCTACTTCAACATTCTTTGTTACAAAATCAGGGTTCCTCAAAAGATTTTTTCCCCCTGAGGAGATGAATTTTTATTTATTTATTTAGTACATGACAAGTAAATGGTTCAAATATATATATAACGTGGGATGCAGCCTTGTTCTAGTTTTTGTGTTAATTATAATTACTATCCTTTACAAATGTAACCTGAATGTAACCTGGCTTGTGTTTACCTGTGAGGTGGGCCCATAGATGTAGGGCTTGTTCATCTTCACGGCGTAATGTTTGAGAGCGAACACGTTGTCAGAGAACACGATGGTCTTGTCGCCGCGTCTCTCGTGATATGCTATGAGGAACTGAGTGGCGCGGAACTTGTTGGGGTTCATCACGTAGAGAAGCTGGAAAACAAGACATTTTTTTTTATATAATAATAATAAAAAGTTATAAGCACCTAGAGAAGAAAGTCCCGCCCCATCTTATGCTCAATACAACCATCACGAAGGTAAGTTAATTAACAATTGTCCAACAATCCACTAATAAACCAATCACTAATCGTTCGACAACTCACCAATAATTAATTAATAATAGTTCGACAACTCACCAATAATTAATTAATAATCGTTCGACAACTCACTAAAAGTTAATTAACAATTGTCCGACAATCCACTAATAAACCAATCACTAATCGTTCGACAACTCACCAATAATTAATTAATAATCGTTCGACAACTCACCAATCGTTTAGCAGTCTTGCACACGAGACTCACCGATAATTAATTAATAATCGTTCGACAACTCACCAATAATTCATTAATAATCGTTCGACAACTCACCAATAATTAATTAATAATCGTTCGACAACTCACCAATCGTTTAGCAGTCTTGCACACGAGATACTCCCGGTAGAACTCGGGTGACATGGGACACCAGACCTCGGCACATTGGACGCGCGCAATGAAGCCTCACCAATAATTAATTAATAATCGTTCGACAACTCACCAATAATTAATCACTAATCGTTCGACAACTCACCAATAATTAATTAATAATCGTTCGACGACTCAACAATCGTTTAGCAGTCTTGCACACGAGACTCACCAATAATTAATTAATAATAGTTCGACAACTCACCAATAATTCATTAATAATCGTTCGACAACTCACCAATAATTCATTAATAATCGTTCGACAACTCACCAATCGTTTGGCAGTCTTGCACACGAGATACTCCCGGTAGAACTCGGGCGACATGGGACACCAGACCTCGGCACATTGGATGCGCGCGATGAAGCCTCACCAATAATCAATTAATAATCGTTCGACAACTCACCAATAATTAATTAATAATCGTTCGACAACTCACCAGTCGTTTAGCAGTCTTGCACACGAGATACTCCCGATAGAACTCAGGTGACATGGGACACCAGACCTCGGCACATTGGACGCTACTAATAAACCAATCACTAATCGTTCGACACTCACCAATAATTAATTGATAATCGTTCGACAACCCACCAATAATTAATTAATAATCGTTCGACAACTCACCAATCGTTTCGCAGTCTTGCACACGAGATACTCCCGGTAGAACTCGGGTGACATGGGACACCAGACCTCGGCACATTGGACTCGGGCGATAAAGCCTCGTTTCTGGAGCTCCAGCCAGTTGGCCTCGAACAGTTTGGGTCCGATGAGGAAGTTCAGGTCGGCAATCTTGTCGTCCTCCCGTAGCAGGGTGGCTGTGAGGCCCAGCTTGCAGTGGGACTGGACTATGGTGAGGACCCGTCGGAACATCTTGGCGGGGATGGTGTGCACCTCTGGGGGAGAATAGGGAAGAGGCATGTTGTTTGAACTGAGGGAAATTTGGTGCTACTTATTAGGCGGCCACAACGAGCACCCTGGACCTATACCCTAGTAGCTACACCTAGATAAAGACAATTTTCTGGATTCAGTTGAAGCCGCTTACATTTCATAACATTGGGGTATTTTTCTTTTGGATATACTTCGGGACAATGATTTTACACTCCACTCGCCGGAAACCGCACCAACTAACCACAACCTGAGCAGGGCCGGAAATGCCAACCTCGCGTGTTCTTTGATTGGAAGTTGATAGATTTTTTTGGTTTAAAAATTCCGTCCAACCAGGGTTCGAACTCACGACCCCTGGACCAAGGGCAGAAGTCTCAACCACTACACCACGGAGGTAAACATCCTTCAGAACGTTTATATTAGGCCAGGATTTTACTGAGAGAAAATTTTCTTTTTCGCTAATATTTTCTTCTTGAATTGTTTTGTAAGTGTTGCAAAGCGTTGTGAAGTAATGTTTCAGTCAATGATTTTCGATCTCATTTGAATCTAAAGGAGCATGCAATGTTGCGCTATGCTTCACAACGTAGCGAGATAAAATATTGAACTTAAAAAAAGAATTAAGCCAGGATTCTAGTGGGTGCAACAATTTGTTGCGCAACGCTACGCAACATTTTGTCTCGAAATTTTACTGGGGGGTGTTGAAAAGCGTTGCGAAGTCAGTGGTGAGGTTCGATCTCATTTGATCCTAGAGAAAGAGTGGAGCATGAAACGTTGCGAGACAAACTTTGCTTCTCAATCTAAGAGACTAGTACAAATAATTATTAGAAGTGTTTTGGTTTTTGTTTTTTTTTTTTTTTTTTTAATCCATCAGATATAATAACATATTACTTTGTACAATTGTTTAATTTTTTTTACATCTTTCTGTTCTTTATAACTGTACTAATTTGAAAATAAAGACGTCAAATCTGGACACGTAATAATAATAAGTACGATCCTGGCATTGGATTTACCGTCCAGCAGCATGATCCCCCACTCCTGGTTCTGCAGCCACTGCATGGTCTGGTCCGCCTCCCAGGACCTCTTCTGGGTGTGCGAGATCATCGAGTAGGTGGTCACCAGGATGCCACAGCCCATGGGCTTGTCCTTGGCCTCCGAGGTGAAGCGACAGATCATGCTGTCATCCGCTGGGGAGATAAGACAGTAGTGATGAGTGCAGTGGTAGTCAAGTGGTTAACGCGCTAGTCTGGTAATCCAGGTAGCGTAGGGATCCGTTGGTTCGAATCCCACCCAGTGCATGAATTTTTCCTCATTCATTTGAGTTTGTGACCACATAAGAATAAGACTCTGAGGGTTAGGTGGTAGAAAATGCTTTGAGCATTAACCTCGCCTGGTGGTTACCTTTCACTAAAGAGTGTTATTATTATTTACTATCAATTCACCGCAAACGCCGCGTTTTACGCAAAACGTCGAGTGAGCGGTCGGGACTCCGCGGTGAATGGGTTAATAATAATGATTATCCCTTGTGGGTAGGGGAGGATAGTAAGATACTCCCAAGGCATTCCGCCTTTCCCCGTCCTAAAAAGGGATACCAACAGGAACAGAGAGAAATAGCTTTTCTCATGTCTGTCGGCACAGTTCACAATGTGCAAAAATGGCAGTTTGGAACTATTCCAAACACCCACAAGTGTTTTTCCATCAGAATAATGATGGGACCACCAATGGGGGTGGTCAAGGGAGAGAATACGGTGGACATTGAAGTCCACCAACATCGTGAACGACGGTAGCCAGACAGTGGAGGAATGACTCAGCACTTCTACCACTGTCTTTACAAGGAGGCTCATAATTGACAAGAGCCCCCAGAACCAAGCCAATGGTGGTCTACTCCCTGTTTATAGTCCCCCAGCCAAACTGCTGGTCTACTCCCTGTTTATAGTTCCCCAGACAAACTGCTGGTCTACTCCCTGTTTATAGTCCCCTAAGGCAGACAGCTGGTCTACTCCCTATTTATAGCCCCCCAGTCAGACTCGATAACCCAGAGATAACTTAGAGAAATAGTAATAATGATTAACATGGAGTTGTTCACTAGGACGCCACAGCCCATGTGGCCTCCTAGTAAAGTGAAGCCACAGATCATGTAGCAGTCACCATGGCCGCGTGGAGTGGTGGACTAGGCTTGACAGCCCAGTGACCTGAATCCCATTTTAGCCCGGTTTATGTGGCAGCACCCCCAAAACATTTTCCCAACGACCGCGCCAGCAGTTAGTGCGCTAGTGGCTCACCTGTGGACCACAGCTTGAACTGATGCTTCCACTGCTCGACAGACACACCAGAGTTGCACAACACTAGCGCTCTCTTACGGACGGTACAGCAAGCTGTGACTCCTACCAGACTTTTACCCGCACCTGGCAATGTGAAACGAGAACTGGAATTACAAGCAGTAAAAAAAAATTGGTGATAAAATTAGATGAATTTTAGTCAAAGTTTTTATGCTTATGTATATATGTCTCAATAATAATATAGTTGAGCTATTTTTTTTTATATAAATTATTATTCTTAGTTACTTTGAAAATTTTGCAAGTCATTCAAACACCTACAAAAGTCTACGATCAAAAATAAAGTTGTTTCTAAGAAGTAGACATTGTTTTAGAGAAAAAACAAACAACATTTCCTACGATTATGTATAATCTTCAAGAATCTAGATTATAGAGAGTAAAGAAGTAATGACAATGTACATAACATATGCATACATAAGTGGTTATTATTATTACAGGCTGCTAATGTAAAGTGACATTTAGGGCGGAATTAATAGACGTTTTTGTAATACCTCTGTGGCGCTAAGTCACGGATTGCGTACTGTGTAAGATAGGGAAAACCGACACTTGCAAACGACTTAAGTTATTGATGTTGTCTATTAATTCCGCCCTTAGTGTTATATTTTTTCAGCATAGAAGTAATAGACAATGTATGTGCTCAACATATAAGTAGTTACTATTACAAGATGCTAAGGTTAAGTGACTTTTAGTTATATTCCAGCAGCATAGAATTTCTTTTATTTTTTCTTTGTCTTTGTCTTCTTTTTTTCTCTCTTTTATCTTTTTTTTTATCAAGGGTGATGCGGAAGAAAATGCCGTTGGCATTAGCACCGCCCTTGATCAAGTTTTGTTTTTTTAATTTTAATTTCTATGTATGTATATATTCTATGTTATTTGTAAATAAAACTTGATCCAACATGTTTAATAATAATAATAATAGATAAGAAATTAAAATTATTCTAAAGCTCACCACAAGGAAGCACGATGACACCCGACCTCGCCCGACCATTACCGAACATCTTCCTCAGACTCTTCTCCTGGTAGGGTCTCAATACTGCTGACGGCTTCAGGTCAATGCTGTAGAGAAGTTCGTAAAGTGGTAAACGGCACAAGATAAAATCAAAACCTTTAATAGCGTAAGATCGCCATTTCTTTTCTTTAATTTATATATATTGTATTTCACCCATTATTTATTTTATTTGATTATCATTCTTCTTCTATCACCTTCTCAACAGTGTATTATAATGTAATAGGGTGCATGTCAAATTTCATTGTAATTGACATACATCTGTTTTGTATTGCACTTAAAAATAAATAAATAAATTAAATTAAATTAAATTTCGGTAAAATTTAGCAACGTGAGTTTGAGCATTTGTGACATCACGGATGTGAAAGTGATTAACACAAAATATGACAAATGAAAAATACTTTCAAATAACTTGTAGTCACCGCTGCCGAGTGAGTTAGCGCGCCAGGCATTGGCGCGGGGCAGGAATTTTTTTGCTCTGTACTTGGATGTTAGGGGTCCACTTATACCTCGTGAGGAAAAATGAGTAGTTACTTGTATGAGTAACGACCAGTGGCGGCATTACCAGAGTAAAAAGAAATTAATGTAATAGAATTCGAAAAGTGAAGGAGGCTCTTAGTAATGCTGCGCTACTCACAAACATTGTGAAGAGGCCTTTTGCTTCACCACAAATCAAACACCTCGGCCGAGGTGTGAAGAACGCCTATACAAAGAAAGAGACAGCCCGGCAGAGTGTAAGGTTACGGAAAACATAGTTCCCATGCATTTCATGTACTTTTAGCCAGCGAAAAGTGCAACATGTATTTCAAAAATCGCGATTTTTATTGCAGAAATGGGCTCTACGTTGAAAAATAAGTTGATTTGACTCTTTGTTTGACTTCCTAGGCCACCGGGAACCCTATTTTCGAGACCCCCCAACAATCGTGAAAGACATGAAAAGATTCATAATTTTTTTTTCTTTTTTTTTTTCGTACGGATCCTTTGAGACCCGACTTCGTGTCTTTAACTTGGCACTGAAGATTAAGTGAGATGTCTAAAGTGATCAAGATATAATGGAGATGAGCCCGGACCAAAAAAAAATTCTAAATTATAAGCGGGCGGCCCATTTGGGCGGCCTCGGGTTTTGGGAGCCCAAATCGGGAATTGAAGGATAATACTAATCTTAAGTGGTATCAAATGAAAGATCTTGATGAGCAGATACCAAATTTATTGATTTTATTCCTTCATCCGGTCCACTGGGTGGCACCTGGTGGCCTTTTCATTTTCTTTGGCGGGTAGGTACCTTCGAATCCTTAGCTTAGTGGTCAGATCTTGGCCAGTATGTATTTTTCGAGATGACCTCGCTCTCTCACTGCAAAATTTTAATGTTTAAGTTTCCAAGTATTAATTTAGTTCATTTTCCGTCCGTTTCTTTGGAAGATAACTTTGTCCATTGGTAGCAAGCTCGACCTGCCACCCAGTCAGCTTGGGTTCGAATCCTGGCGGGTACGAAATTTTTTAGCTCTATATTTTCAATTTGGGCTTAACGTTGTTTTGTTTTTTCCGATCTTTATATTATTTTGATCTTCATGACGACCTCATTACCCTCGCGAGGAAAATTTTCGTAGTTGCAGAATTGGGCAATGACATGTGGGGGCATTACGAGATTGATTTTGGACAATCATGGTTGGATGGATATAAAATATGATGAATTAGCTCTCATAATATCGATGCTACTCACTAAAAGTTGTGACAAAATAGTGACTTTGGCCAAGTGGGTAGCATACTAGGCTTGCACGCATGATGACTTGGGTTCGATCCCCTTCAGGGAAGTTTTTTTTCTCTGTCCATTATGTCCGGGGTACACTCATACCTCGTGAGGTATTGATAAGGGACGTCACCACCGAGTTCTCTCCCGCTCATGGTTTTATCAACACCAAATTGTCTCCCGTCGCGTCGCTTGCATTTTTACCTGATTTTATACCTCCCTAAAACCTAGCATAAAAATTATAATCGAAACACCTAGGAATCATTGATATAGACCTGAGGCATGGCCTTCTATGTATTTTTCCTAACCCTATGATAAACCCAAGGCATGGCCTATATATTTGCCTAACCCTACTATAAACCCGAGGCATTGCCTTCTATGTATTATCCCTAACCCTACTATATTCCTGAGGCATGGCCTTCTATGTATTTTACCTAACTCTACTATACACTAAAGGCATTGCCTTGCATTAGTTAGAGATTTAAAAGATTTCCTTATAAAAGGCCGATTCTTATATAAAAATGATAATTTTATAGTTTTCATTTTCTTAAATGCCTAATGTAAAAAAGCATGGTCTTATTTCCGGGAGAGATACTCGTGGTGACCCCTGCAACAAGCCGGAGAGAATTCGGGTAAGAAAAGGTCAACGGGAGAGAACTCATTACCTCACCTTGATAAGGTGATAACAAATTAATTTCTTTGGCATTTGTAAATCCAGATGTTTTAGTGTCCCTCATAGGAGGCTCCGAGGTCTATTTAGCATTGAAAGATAAACCTATTCACGTTGAGTATAGAATCAAAAGGTCTTGCATTGCAAATTTATATATTATTTACTCACTTTGGGGACTCAGGGGGCCAAATCTGTGATCCAAACACATATTGATCTTAGAAAAATTAAAACTACATCTTAAAAAAAAAGACAACTTGGTACATTCACATTTTCCCAGCTTATTTACTTTTGTTATTCATAATGTTCCAGTAGTGTATGAACCTATATTTTCGTACAAAAAGAACTGATATCCCCCCAAAAACACCACTTCGTAGTTAAAAAAAGAAGAACGCCTCACTCAAAAGAATGATTATTTTTAGCTAAAAATAGATGATATCAAATTGAGAACACCTTACCACCTCTCTTTCTGTATCCCTGCACTCCTCTCTGAATTTATTCCTCTTATGTTTATCTTTCTTTATTCTTTCTAGGGGTCATCCCAAACTTGATTTCTCTTTAAATTTACTTGTTGCACGTCAATAAAGAAGGCGGTCGCGGTGTAATTTTCTCGATTCAAATCAAATAAGTTCAGAAAAATCATACTCCGACCGCCATTTTTTATTGCCGTGCAACAAGTAAATTTAAAGAGAAATCAAGTTTGGGATGACCCCTAGAAAGGATAAAGAAAGATAAACATAAAAGGAATAAATTCAGAGAGGAGTGCAGGGATACAGAAAGAGAGGTGGTAAGGTGTTCTCAATTTGATATCATCTATTTTTAGCTAAAAATAATCATTCTTTCTGTCCAAATCAGTCTGTCCCGGTAGCTCAGTGGTAAAGGCGGCACTCTGTGAATCCAGAGATTCCAGATGTCGTGGGTTCGAAACCCAGCCGGGACATGACAAGTTATCCTCCCATTTGGGATTTTTACCACATAATAATATGTCTTGGGCTTACTGCTGGAATAATGGGACTTTAGTAGTCTCAATCGGGCAGTATAAATAAGGCGATATTATTATTCTTTTGAGTGAGGCGTTCTTCTTTTTTTAACCGCGAAGTGGTGTTTTTGGGGGGATAAAATCATACATACATACATACTATCGAATAACATGATTATTTCCTCACGATTGTTAATACTGTGTTTACCTGGGGTAGCATATGTTGGGATTCGTTTTTTTTTTTACGTCGCTTACAACTGCATGGTCATATCACGACGGGAGGGATTCATTTCATCATACCATGATACCTGTTGTTTGTAATCGAGTTTTTTGAAAGAGACATCTTCCGGTGCGCCCCTGTTGACCCAGCACATAAATGGGTCAAATCTCGTCCATCAGAGGGGATACCACAAGCATCTAAAGCTATTGCACGGGTACGAGAAAGGGCGGAAAAATATTAATCCCAACAAAAAAAAAAACAGTGATAAATAAGGAACTTACTTGATATCAGGATTGTGCGTATCGTTACGGAAATCGTATTCCGCTAGCAGGGGATATTCTAACTCGATGCAACGTTTCTGAATCACTTCAATTTTTTCCTGCAAAACAGCAAGCCGAGAAAACAAAAAGTTTAAAAAAAAGTCATCAATTGTGTGGTAATTCATAAAAAAAAATCTTTAGTGGAAGGTAACTACCAGACGAGGTTAATGATCAAAGCATTTTCTACCACCTGACCCCAAATACCTGTTAACTTCAAACATATCAATGACTTCAAATACGGGGCTGACTTCAAACAATATCTTTATTGAATTCAAATACTTGTTGACTTCAAACAATATCTTATTGACTTCAACTACCTGGTTCACTTCGAAGGACACGGTCTTCATGATGTTCTCCTCGTCCTCCCTCTCGTCCTGCTTGTCCATCTGGTTGTAGAAGTCGCTGATGTCTTCCGGCACGACCACCTCCAAGTCAGGCTGGGCTGAGGCTTCAGGGGCGGTGGAGGAGCCTGGCTTCTCACTACTGGCTGCGGCTGCCCCAAACTGTGAATATAGGTAATAATAATAATAATGTCGCCTTATTTATTCTGCTCGGTTAGGACTATTAAGTCCCATTATTCCAGCAGTAAGCCCAAGACGTATTATTATGTGGTAAAAATACCAAATGAGAGGATAACTTGTCTTGTCCCGGCAGGGTTTCGAACCCGCGACCTCTGAAATCTCTGGATTCACACAGTGCCGCCTTTACCACTGAGCTACCGGGACAGACAATGTGTTGTGTTATTGGCATAATGGATGATGAAAGTATTGGCATAATGGATGATGAACTGATCAGTCAGAAATATTAGTAAGTGGATTTCGGTTTTTGACATACACAGACAGTTTCCCAGGTTCCTCAGTGTGTTCTTTTGTATATTTATTTTATTATTTATCTAATTTACGGGGTTTACCCATCTAAAGAGTCCCTAACATTTTTTTTTTTTTTTTTTTTTTTTGGCATTGGTTGGCAAGGCCATTCCATACAGCCATAAAATTTTATTGTATTATTTTACATTTTAGGAATAAAATATGCATGTAAAAAATAGGTACCTATTACCCATCTAAACAGAGTCCCTAACAAAATTTATATGATCTATAATTTTTGTTATAAATTATTTATCATAGCACAAATTTTATTTTAAAAAAATGTACCTGAGGGGCTTTCAGTTTCTTGTCTGTCTGGTTGATCAGGGTCTGAGAGTCTTCTGTGTCTCTTCTCAATCTGCAGTCCTGAATCACTGGGTCCTTGAGCAGCTTCTGTAGGCATTCGGCGAACGGGGATTCGATGAAGTAGCGATTGTGCTTGAGCACAAGTTTCACCTGAAAAGATATTTTAAAAAAATTCTGATAGCAATAATTTAAATTACAGTGATAAGAGTCTTTAGCTGTAAACTTTTTATTTTTATTTTATATTTTTATGCATACACAATTACACACGCAATAAATACTATTGCATTTATGTGTATGATAGGATATAATTATGTACCTAAAATATTATGATAAAATATACATAGGTACATAATTATATTACAAAATACAGTAGGTAAATAGATAAAAGCTACAACACGTGGCACAACTAAAGTAGTTGTTGTTATAGCTATGAAATAAAAAAAAGTCTAAACACTCATCTAAAAAGAAAAAATATATATATATAAAATAAACCATGTTTGCGATAGGTCACAATGGATCTCATAAGATTTCACTTTTAATTGTATGGAGTTTCTACTGAAACCCTAAAACTACGTAAGATGATAATAATAATAATAAATACCTTTC
>JAMCCL010000168.1:0-7500 GCA_024516035.1 Bactericera cockerelli
ACGGGCGGGCGCCGCTTTTGGGCGGAACTTTGCCGCTTCATGGAGCACGAGGTGTGCAATTCGAAGTGTTCGGGTTCGCTTTTCCGGATGGTTCGAGCCAAGACGAACATTTTCGGTTCTCGGAATTTTTTTGTATCTCCTACAGGAAGGCCGCAACTGGCGGGCGCCGCTTTTGGGCGGAACTTTGCCGCTTCATGGAGCACGAGGTGTGCAACTCGAAGTGTTCGAGTTCGCTTTTCCGGGTGGCTCAAGCCAAGACGAACATTTTCGGTTCTCGGAAAAATTTTGTATCTCCTACAGGAAGGCCGCAACTGCCTGACGGCCGCTTTTGGGCGGAACTTTGCCGCTTCATGGAGCACGAGATGTGCAACTCGAAGTGTTCGGGTTCGCTTTTCCGGATGGCTCGAGCCAAGACGAACATTTTCGGTTCTCGGAATTTTTTTGTATCTCCTACAGGAAGGCCGCAACTGCCTGACGCCGCTTTTGGGCGGAACTTTGCCGCTTCATGGAGCACGAGGTGTGCAACTCGAAGTGTTCGGGTCCGCTTTTCCGGATGGCTCGAGCCAAGACGAACATTTTCGGTTCTCGGAATTTTTTTGTATCTCCTACTGGAAAGCCGCAACGGCCTGGCGACGCTTTCTGGCGGACAGTCCGCCTAACGGAGCAAGATGGGTAGGAACCGATGGTCGGAAAAGTTAGTACCGACGGAACTGGCGGGGGGTTAAGAGTTTAGGGGGGGTCAAAATTTCGTCAGATTTGCTCTATCTCTTACCGTTTCGGCTGTAGAAGCTTTTTGTCCACCGACCAAAAAAAAAAAAACTAGTCTAACCGGGAAACACGCGTCCGCTTCGCATAAACCCACCGGGCGGGCAGAGTCAGAGTTCAAGCGGACCGGGCGAACAGCGCCGCCGCCCGGCAGGATTCCCTGTCACCGACCAAGTGAGAATCTAGGCGGGACCACGCGTTCGCATCGCATGAATCCACCGGGCAGAGTCAGAGTTCAAGCGGACCGGGCGAACCGCGCCGCCGCCCGGCAGGATTCCCAGTCACCGACCAAGTGAGAATCTAGGCGGGACCACGCGTTCGCTTCGCATAAACCCACCTGGCAGAGCCAGAGGCCAAGCGGACCGGGCGAACAGCGCCACCGCCCGGCAGGATTCCCGGTCACCGGCCAAGGTAGAATCTAGGCGGGAACACGCGTTCGCTTCGCATAAACCCACCGGGCAGAGGCAGTGATCGACCGAACCGAGGAATGAAGTTTGCCGCGCTGCCGCGCGGTAGAATACCTCGAGACCCCCGGCAAACTGAACTCTACGCGGGAGATCGCGTTCTCTCCCGCCAGGATTTTTTTTCCAAAAATTGACTGCTACAGTCTACTTGTGCAAAATTTCTGTTATATATGGAGACATAGTTCTCCGAGTTGATCATAGCAGATGTTCGCCCGAGAATGGGGCTCGCTCTAGAGTTGTGGATGGATCTGGCCGCGGACCTTCGGGTAGCGTGCGAGGTTGATTGACGGCTAGAGCAGTTCCTATATTCTCGCGAGAGGGCGCAGTGTACGCATGCGGAGCCCGATAACCCTGTTTGGGTGACTTGGGCGACGAGATCGAGTGTTGTGCGCTTACAACGTTTGAGGCGGTTGGAGAAGTTTCTCCGCGAGCAAGTCGAGTCTACCCGCATGACGAGTGAATACTGCGGTGCCGGGAGTTTTCAGCGTTAGCGGGGATCGGTCGTCTGACTGCCGCCGTAGCGATGAATCTTCCCGGTGTCCGGCGAAAGTTGATGTGACTGTCGAGCCTGAGTCCACCCTTGTCGAGTGACCCGAGTGTGTTGGGCGCAGCACGATGATGGGCCCTTGCGGTGCATTGCGTGTTGCGTTCTTCACAACTCCTTTGTGAACAGATCAGATCGGCTGTCGTGATCGATCCTTCCCGGCGTTCGCGCTGGGAGAGCGTCACGGCAGTCGATGTCCACGCCCGGACAGTTCCCTGGTTGATCCTGCCAGTAGTCATATGCTTGTCTCAAAGATTAAGCCATGCATGTCTCAGTGCAAGCCGTACGCGTTCGCGCGTCTAGGTGAAACCGCGAAAGGCTCATTAAATCAGTTATGGTTCCTTGGATCGTACCATTCAGTTACTTGGATAACTGTGGTAATTCTAGAGCTAATACATGCCGACAGAGTTCCGACCGCCTCGTGCGGGAGGAACGCTTTTATTAGATCAAAACCCATCGGTACGGGCTTCGGCCCATACCGACAACACTCGGTCCGTTCGCGGGCCGACCAAGTGGTGACTCTGAATAACTTTGTGCTGATCGCACGGTCTCAGTGCTGGCGATGCATCTTTCAAATGTCTGCCTTATCAACTGTCGATGGTAGGTTATGCGCCTACCATGGTGGTAACGGGTGACGGGGGATTAGGGTTCGATCCCGGAGAGGGAGCCTGAGAAACGGCTACCACATCCAAGGAAGGCAGCAGGCACGCAAATTACCCACTCCCAGCTCAGGGGAGGTAGTGACGAAATATAACGATACGGGACTCATCCGAGGCCTCGTAATCGGAATGAGTACACTTTAAAACGTTTAACGAGGATCCATTGGAGGGCAAGTCTGGTGCCAGCAGCCGCGGTAATTCCAGCTCCAATAGCGTATATTAAAGTTGTTGTGGTTAAAAAGCTCGTAGTTGGATGTGTGTCTCGCGGCGTCGGTTCACCGCTCGACGGCGGTGTCAACTGGCGCGTCAGCGAAATGTCCTGCCGGTGGCGGTTCGGTCTGTTCGTTTCCGGGGCTTTCGGGTACCAGGATCGTTCGTTTGGTCGGCCGTCGGCCCCTGGTCTCACGGCCAGGTGCGTCCTGTCGCGGTGCTGGTCGATAGGGTTTACCCTTCGCCAGTGTCGAGGCGGACCGGCACGTTTTACTTTGAACAAATTAGAGTGCTCAAAGCAGGCAAGCAAAGTGTGACGGGCCGCAAGGCCCGGCCGCCTGAATACTGTGTGCATAGAATAACTGAATAGGACGTCGGTTCCAGTTAGAGGTTAAGTGGTTTTCGGAACCCGACGTAATGATTAACAGGGACGGGCGGGGGCATTCGTATTGCGACGTTAGAGGTGAAATTCTTAGATCGTCGCAAGACGAACCGAAGCGAAAGCGTTTGCCAAGTACGTCCCCGTTGATCAAGAACGAAAGTTAGAGGTTCGAAGGCGATCAGATACCGCCCTAGTTCTAACCATAAACGATGTCAGCCAGCGATCCACTAAAGTTCCTCCGATGACTTAGTGGGCAGCTTCCGGGAAACCAAAGCTTTTGGATTCCAGGGGAAGTATGGTTGCAAAGCTGAAACTTAAAGGAATTGACGGAAGGGCACCACCAGGAGTGGAGCCTGCGGCTTAATTTGACTCAACACGGGAAAACTCACCAGGCCCGGACACCGGAGGGATTGACAGATTGAGAGCTCTTTCTTGATTCGGTGGGTGGTGGTGCATGGCCGTTCTTAGTTGGTGGAGCGATTTGTCTGGTTAATTCCGATAACGAACGAGACTCTTTCCTGCTAAATAGGCGTCAGAAATCGACTCCGCCGTCTGGGGCTGGGATCCACCGTGTATTGTCTGCTTTCGGGTAGGCGGTGCACGGCCTAGTTTCCGGTCGGCGAGCTATCTGCGCACTTTAATCTTCTTAGAGGGACAGACGGCGTCTAGCCGTACGAGATTGAGCAATAACAGGTCTGTGATGCCCTTAGATGTTCTGGGCCGCACGCGCGCTACACTGAAGGAATCAGCGCGTCCTATACCTGGGCCGAGAGGTACGGGTAACCCACTGAACCTCCTTCGTGATAGGGATGGGGGCTTGCAATTTTTCCCCGTGAACGAGGAATTCCCAGTAAGCGCGAGTCATAAGCTCGCGTTGATTACGTCCCTGCCCTTTGTACACACCGCCCGTCGCTACTACCGATTGAATGATTTAGTGAGGTCTTCGGACCGGTGCGCGGAAGAACGCCTCGTGCGCTCTTCCGACGTTCATCGGAAAGATGACCAAACTTGATTATTTAGAGGAAGTAAAAGTCGTAACAAGGTTTCCGTAGGTGAACCTGCGGAAGGATCATTACCGTACCTGCCTGTCGCGCCCGCGTGACATGGTAGTCGAAAAACCCCTGCCCGGGAAAATTGTTGAGATTGGACGCCGCGCGACCGTGCGTGTGTGTTGCTCCGAGCGCGCTGCCATGCAATTCGGCCCCACCGCGCTATGCGTCACTTACAGACTCGCCACCGAGCCCGGTTCCTAGCGTCTAGCCATTTCTGGGCGCAGGTCGAAATGATGATCATTGCGATCAGCTTCGCCAACGTGCCCGGCTATGCGCGAAAGAACCATCTTGGGCTCCGGCTGAACGCTGGCTGGTGGTCGTCATCTTGTGGTGGTGGAAGAATTATGTGTGTGTGTGCGCGTGAGGGCGGCTCCGTGCTGCGGTTCGCGCGTGCGTCCTCTGAATTGTCGGCGGTGTCGAGAAAACTGACCTTATTAAAACCTGTCGAGAGAAAGCAATTTGACGACGGAGAAAAAGTAATAACCCCGAACGGTGGATCACTTGGCTCGTGGGTCGACGAAGAACGCAGCAAACTGCGCGTCATTGTGTAAAATGCAGATCACACGAACATCGACATGTCGAACGCACATTGCTGGCCCGAAACCCTGGCGTTTCGGGTCACGTACATCCGAGGGTCGGTATCGACTCGAACATGAATCAGTACGAGTTAGGTCGACTCTCTCGCGAGGAGCGTGTGGTGAGGTCTCCTCATCGTGCGTCTTTCTCGCGACTCGAGTCGACCGTCAGTTCTGCCAGTCTTCTCTTTCGAGAGGAGACTCGGCTTGCATGGGAGTTCTTCGGGTGGCAACGCGCGGTACTTGTGCCGCGTTTGCCGCTCGGCGTCTTCTGAAATATTTCGTCCGGGGCGCAGCAGCAATGCTCGTCCCGGTCGGATACTGTGCTGTCTGGCAAGCCTCGGCTCGTCTCGCTCGTCTCTCCGAGGCACGCGAAAGCGACGTGTGGAAGAACCCAAGTTCACACATGGACCCGGCTCACCGCTACTCCAAACCTGCCTTGCGGCGGTTTCGGATGCTCGGCTTCCCCGGACACACACAACCCCCCCGTTGAGCGTGATTCGTCACAATCCAGGGAAGGGTTGCTGTTGCTGTTCGGTGTGTTGTGAACGCATTCCGCAAACCGTTCCATGCTGCGAGGCAGGGGCACCGAGCCATCTCAGGGACCGTGGACCGAGGACGCTGCCCACGTCGTGTCGTTGCTCGCGGAGAGAATTAAGCGGACGAGACTCGAGCTGAGCGCTTGCCGCCGTACACACAACCAACGCCCACTGAATTGATTCGAACGACCTCGGGCTGTACGGGACTACCCGGTGGATTTAAGCATATCGATAAGCGGAGGAAAAGAAACTAACGAGGATTCCCCCAGTAGCGGCGAGCGAAGAGGGAAGAGCCCAGCACCGAATCCCCGGAGCCGAGTGCTTCGTCGAGGAAATGTGGTGTTCGAGTGGTCCCGCTTATCCTGGGTGTTGGCCGGTGCGTTCAAGTCCACCTTGAAAGGGGCCATGGCCCAGAGAGGGTGCCAGGCCCGTAGAGACCGCTGCGCCCGCCCAGGAGGGTACCACTCTAGAGTCGGGTTGCTTGGAAATGCAGCCCTAAGCAGGTGGTAAACTCCATCTAAGGCTAAATACGACCACGAGACCGATAGCGAACAAGTACCGTGAGGTAAAGTTGAAAAGAACTTTGAAGAGAGAGTTCAACGAGTACGTGAAACCGTTCGGGGGTAAACGAACGAGACCCGATGAACGCGTCGGCGAGGACTCAGTTTCGTGTCGGGTGGACCCGGGTCGGTCGTTTCCGTTGGTCACGCGACCAGCGTTGCGTCTTCGGGCGTGATGTTGATTCGTGTGCGCCACGGCGGCCGTCCGGGCTATGTTCATCCGGCCGGACCGATTTTCCTCGCCGCAGTGGAACGTCGCGACTCGCTGGGAAGCGGTCGACGCGGTCCGGGTGGAGCTCGGTTTTGACGGGTCCCCGGGAGGGGAGCGCCCTGACTAGCCGAACCCCGGGCCAGCTGGCCGGAGTCCCGGCGGTAGTTGAACGCACGTGGTTTGGATACGCTCTCCTGTGTGGGGCGTGCCGAGTCGGCGGATGGTATTTCTCGCGTCGGCTGGGTTTGACGGTCTCTCGATCGTCTTCCCGGTCGGGTGACGGGGGCCGTTCGTCGGCGTCCGATGGCGCCGTATCCCGAACCAGTCTGCGACGACAATCCGAGTCGAGCTCTCGTTCGACCCGTCTTGAAACACGGACCAAGGAGTCTAACGTGTGTGCGAGTCGTTGGGTTCCGTGCCGGGGCCCCTAGTGACCCCGGTGCGAGCCGAGACGAAACCCGAAGGCGAAAAGAAATTGAAAACGAGTCCAGCACTCGTCGAGGGAAGATGGCGACGGATCCGGCCCGTAAAGGGTTCTGAGCAGATCGGCCCGCATTCCCGGGGTGCCTCAATCGCCAGCCGGCAACGGAAGACGAGAGGTGCGCCCAGAGCACACACGCTAGGACCCGAAAGATGGTGAACTATGCCTGGCCAGGACGAAGTCAGGGGAAACCCTGATGGAGGTCCGAAACGATTCTGACGTGCAAATCGATCGTCTGAGCTGGGTATAGGGGCGAAAGACTAATCGAACTATCTAGTAGCTGGTTCCCTCCGAAGTTTCCCTCAGGATAGCTGGCGCTCGGAGGTGTGTCGAGATGAACTCATTGAGTCTCTTCCGGTAAAGCGAATGATTAGAGGCCTTGGGGCCGAAACGACCTCAACCTATTCTCAAACTTTAAATGGGTGAGAACCCCGGCTTGCTCGAGATGTTTGAAGCCGGGGCCTTGGATCACTTGAGTGCCAAGTGGGCCAATTTTGGTAAGCAGAACTGGCGCTGTGGGATGAACCAAACGCCGAGCTACGGCGACTAAATCGACGCTCATTGGAGACCAGAAAAGGCGTTGGTTGCTACCGACAGCAGGGCGGTGGCCATGGAAGTCGGACATCCGCTAAGGAGTGTGTAACAACTCACCTGCCGAAGCAACTAGCCCTGAAAATGGATGCCGCTGAAGCGTCGTGCCTATGCTCGGCCGTCAGTGGCAGAGTGGGCTGCAGCGTTTTGTGGCGTTCGCAGACCCGGTAAGCCCTGACGAGTAGGAGGGCGCAGTGGTGTGCGCAGAAGGGATTGAGCCGTAAGGCCGCCTGGAGCCGCCACTGGTGCAGATCTTGGTGGTAGTAGCAAATACTCGAGTGAGAGCCCTGGAGGGCTGATGTGGAGAAGGGTTCCTTGTGAACAGCCGTTGCACAAGGCTCAGTCGATCCTAAGTCCTCGCCAAACAGCGATGCTA
Source organism: Bactericera cockerelli (assembly GCA_024516035.1). Classification (NCBI taxonomy): domain Eukaryota; kingdom Metazoa; phylum Arthropoda; class Insecta; order Hemiptera; family Triozidae; genus Bactericera; species Bactericera cockerelli. The sequence continues at coordinate 7,410 of JAMCCL010000168.1, forward strand.
TACGCAGTGGTTCGTGTTTTCAAACTCTTCGCTGAGAATGATTGTAACCGCCACGGACGAAAGGGGACGCGGTCCCCATTCCGCTACCTGG
>JAMCCL010000168.1:12500-17500 GCA_024516035.1 Bactericera cockerelli
AATGAACTAGTGAACGTGAATAACGGAATGTAACTGGATAGTTAACTGAAACTTAATTAACGTAATTAACGTAACTGTAATAACGTTAACGGAACGGAAGTAACTGTAAGTGAACGAATGTTACGAAGTTAACTAACGTAATGATAACTTAACTGAACTGAACGAAATCGGAACTGAACTTAATGGAACTGTAACTAATTAATGACTTAATTAACGTAATTTGAACTAAGTAACTAACTTAAGAACTGTAACTGTATTAACTTAAGAAGGAATACTTAAGTGATAACGGTAACTGAACTGAATGAACTTGAACTTAACGGTTGAACGTTAACTTAACGAACGAAACGTAACTGAACGTAACTTTAACGTAATGTAACTTAACTTACTAACTTAGAACTGATTAACGTGGAACTGAATTAACGGAATGTGTAACTGAACGTAACGTGAACGGAATTGTAACGTACGTGAACGTAATGTAAACTGTAACTAGGAACTAACTGAATTGAAACTTAACTGAACGTAACTGAAGTAACGTAACGTAACTGTAACTTAACTAACTTAAGAACGTAATGTAACGAATGTAACTTAAGTGACTAATTAAGTAACTAACTGTAACTGAACGAGAACTAACTAACTGTAATTAACGTAATTTAACGTAACTTAATTAACTGTAACTGTAACTGAACTGAAAAGTAACGTAACTGTAATGAACTGTAACTGTAAGTGAAACTGTAACGATTAAGGAACGACTTAACGGTAACTGTAACGTAACTTAACTGTAACTTAACTAATTAACTGAATGTATGTGAACTTAACTTAACTAATGTAACTTGAACGTAACGTAATAACTAATTGAACGTAATGTAACTTAATGTTAACTGTAACGTATAACTGTAACTAAGTAATTAACTGTAAACTGAACTGAACTGTTAACTTAAGAACGTTAACGAATTAATAACTTAATACTGTAATAGATAATTAACTAACGATATTAACTTAACTTAACGTTAATGTGAACTTAACGTAAGTTAACTTAAGTAACTTAATAACTTAATTAACTGAAATGTTAACTTTATAACTAATGAACTGTAACTTAACGAATGAATTAAACTTAAGTAGTGAACTTAACTGAAGTATTAATAATACGTTAATTAACGTAAACTTAACTGAACGTAACTGTAACTGTAACTTAATGAACTTAATTGAACTTAATTAACTTGAACTTAATACTTAACTTAACTTAAACTTGAATAACTGAATGAATTAACTATAACGTGAACTTAACAACGTTAACTTAATTAACTTATTAACGTTAATAAGATGAACTTAACGTTAACGTTAATTTAACTTAACTGAATATTAACTGAACTTAACGAACTTAACTTAACTTAAATATTAACTGTAACTTATTGAACTGAACTAAAAACTTAACTGTAAACTGAATAACTGAACTTAACTTAACTGTAATTAACTTAACTAATTTAACTTAATATTAACTTAACTTAATCTAACTTAACGTAACTGAATAACTAATTAACGTAACTTAATGTAACTTAATTAACGTGAACTAACTGTAACTATTTAACTTAATGTTAACTGAATTAACTAATGTAACTGAACTTAATAACGAACATTAACTGATAACTGTAACTATGAACTTATGAACATTAACTTAAAATAAACTAACACTTAACTAATTAACTTAACTAATTTAACTAACTTAACTGTAACTTAAGCTGTAACTTAACTGAACTGTAACTTAACTTAACTTAACTAACTGGAACTTAACTTAACTAAACTTAACTTAAAAAAAAAAAAAAAAAAAAAAAAAAAAAAAAAAAAAAACCGACCTCTCCCCCCCCAAACTCCACTGCCCTCCACCACCCCCAAAGCGTACCCCATAGGCCAATCGCCCACCCCAAATCAGGCAAATAATACCCCCAATACCGCATTACCAATACAAGAAGTATTGGATGAATGTACCCATAGCAATGGGCTCATGGTACCCATCTGTAGCGCACATATCGACATCGCAAGGTACACAATTATATACAGTAATATATCGTTCCCCGAGGTTTGTTCAGCATTGATAATATTTCATGTTTTGTACCAATTTCTAGGGGGGTCGCCTCTCATCAATTTTTCGCTATCTGCTACCGTTACAAAGTTACATATTTAACCGCTTTTAGGACTTTGCGTCCTCATGGAGCACGAGGTGTGCAACTAGAAATGTTCGAGTCCACTTTTCCGGATGCCTCGAGCCAAGACGAACACTTTTTGTACCCGGAAATTTTTGTATCTCCTACTGGAAGGCCGCAACTGGCGGGCGCCGCTCTTAGGCGGAACTTTGCGTCCTCATGGAGCACGAGGTATGCAACCAGAAATGTTCGGGTCCGCTTTTGTCGGATGCCTTGAGCCACGACGAACGCTTTTTGTTCCCGGAAATTTTTTGTATCTCCTACTGGAAAGCCGCAACTGGCGGGCGCCGCTTTTGGGCGGAAATTTGCGTCTTCATGGAGCACGAGGTGTGCAACCAGAAATGTGCGGGTCCACTTTTCCGGATGCCTCGAGCCAGGACAAACATTTTTTGTTCCACGAATTTTTTTGTATCTCCTAGTGGAAGGCCGCAACTGGCGGGCGCCGCTTTTGGGCGGAACTTTGCGTCTTCATGGAGCACAAGGTGTGCAACCAGAAATGTGCGGGTCCACTTTTCCGGATGCCTCGAGCCAGGACAAACATTTTTTGTTCCACAAATTTTTTTGTATCTCCTACTGGAAAGCCGCAACTGGCGGGCGCCGCTTTTGGGCGGAACTTTGCGTCCTCATGGAGCACAAGGTGTGCAACCAGAAATGTGCGGGTCCACTTTTCCGGATACCTCGAGCCGAGACGAACACTTTTTGTTCCCGGAATTTTTTTTGTATCTCCTACTGGAAAGCCGCAACGGCCTGACGCCGCTTTTGGGCGGAACTTTGCCGCTTCATGGAGCACGAGGTGTGCAACTCAAAGTGTTCGGGTCCACTTTTCCGGATGGCTCGAGCCAAGACGAACACTTTTTGTTCCCGGAATTTTTTTGTATCTCCTACTGGAAAGCCGCAACTGGCGGGCGCCGCTTTTGGGCGGAACTTTGCCGCTTCATGGAGCACGAGGTGTGCAACTCAAAGTGTTCGGGTCCACTTTTCCGGATGGCTCGAGCCAAGACAAACATTTTCGGTTCTCGGAATTTTTTTGTATCTCCTACTGGAAAGCCGCAACGGGCGGGCGCCGCTTTTGGGCGGAACTTTGCCGCTTCATGGAGCACGAGGTGTGCAATTCGAAGTGTTCGGGTTCGCTTTTCCGGATGGTTCGAGCCAAGACGAACATTTTCGGTTCTCGGAATTTTTTTGTATCTCCTACAGGAAGGCCGCAACTGGCGGGCGCCGCTTTTGGGCGGAACTTTGCCGCTTCATGGAGCACGAGGTGTGCAACTCGAAGTGTTCGAGTTCGCTTTTTCCGGGTGGCTCAAGCCAAGACGAACATTTTCGGTTCTCGGAAAAATTTTGTATCTCCTACAGGAAGGCCGCAACTGCCTGACGCCGCTTTTGGGCGGAACTTTGCCGCTTCATGGAGCACGAGATGTGCAACTCGAAGTGTTCGGGTTCGCTTTTTCCGGATGGCTCGAGCCAAGACGAACATTTTCGGTTCTCGGAATTTTTTTGTATCTCCTACAGGAAGGCCGCAACTGCCTGACGCCGCTTTTGGGCGGAACTTTGCCGCTTCATGGAGCACGAGGTGTGCAACTCGAAGTGTTCGGGTCCGCTTTTTTCCGGATGGCTCGAGCCAAGACGAACATTTTCGGTTCTCGGAATTTTTTTGTATCTCCTACTGGAAAGCCGCAACGGCCTGGCGACGCTTTCTGGCGGACAGTCCGCCTAACGGAGCAAGATGGGTAGGAACCGATGGTCGGAAAAGTTAGTACCGACGGAACTGGCGGGGGGTTAAGAGTTTAGGGGGGGTCAAAATTTCGTCAGATTTGCTCTATCTCTTACCGTTTCGGCTGTAGAAGCTGTTTTGTCCACCGACCAAAAAAAAAAAAACTAGTCTAACCGGGAAACACGCGTCCGCTTCGCATAAACCCACCGGGCGGGCAGAGTCAGAGTTCAAGCGGACCGGGCGAACAGCGCCGCCGCCCGGCAGGATTCCCTGTCACCGACCAAGTGAGAATCTAGGCGGGACCACGCGTTCGCATCGCATGAATCCACCGGGCAGAGTCAGAGTTCAAGCGGACCGGGCGAACCGCGCCGCCGCCCGGCAGGATTCCCAGTCACCGACCAAGTGAGAATCTAGGCGGGACCACGCGTTCGCTTCGCATAAACCCACCTGGCAGAGCCAGAGGCCAAGCGGACCGGGCGAACAGCGCCACCGCCCGGCAGGATTCCCGGTCACCGGCCAAGGTAGAATCTAGGCGGGAACACGCGTTCGCTTCGCATAAACCCACCGGGCAGAGGCAGTGATCGACCGAACCGAGGAATGAAGTTTGCCGCGCTGCCGCGCGGTAGAATACCTCGAGACCCCCGGCAAACTGAACTCTACGCGGGAGATCGCGTTCTCTCCCGCCAGGATTTTTTTTCCAAAAATTGACTGCTACAGTCTACTTGTGCAAAATTTCTGTTATATATGGAGACATAGTTCTCCGAGTTGATCATAGCAGATGTTCGCCCGAGAATGGGGCTCGCTCTAGAGTTGTGGATGGATCTGGCCGCGGACCTTCGGGTAGCGTGCGAGGTTGATTGACGGCTAGAGCAGTTCCTATATTCTCGCGAGAGGGCGCAGTGTACGCATGCGGAGCCCGATAACCCTGTTTGGGTGACTTGGGCGACGAGATCGAGTGTTGTGCGCTTACAACGTTTGAGGCGGTTGGAGAAGTTTCTCCGCGAGCAAGTCGAGTCTACCCGCATGACGAGTGAATACTGCGGTGCCGGGAGTTTTCAGCGTTAGCGGGGATCGGTCGTCTGACTGCCGCC
>JAMCCL010000168.1:20000-22500 GCA_024516035.1 Bactericera cockerelli
TTACAGACTCGCCACCGAGCCCGGTTCCTAGCGTCTAGCCATTTCTGGGCGCAGGTCGAAATGATGATCATTGCGATCAGCTTCGCCAACGTGCCCGGCTATGCGCGAAAGAACCATCTTGGGCTCCGGCTGAACGCTGGCTGGTGGTCGTCATCTTGTGGTGGTGGAAGAATTATGTGTGTGTGTGCGCGTGAGGGCGGCTCCGTGCTGCGGTTCGCGCGTGCGTCCTCTGAATTGTCGGCGGTGTCGAGAAAACTGACCTTATTAAAACCTGTCGAGAGAAAGCAATTTGACGACGGAGAAAAAGTAATAACCCCGAACGGTGGATCACTTGGCTCGTGGGTCGACGAAGAACGCAGCAAACTGCGCGTCATTGTGTAAAATGCAGATCACACGAACATCGACATGTCGAACGCACATTGCTGGCCCGAAACCCTGGCGTTTCGGGTCACGTACATCCGAGGGTCGGTATCGACTCGAACATGAATCAGTACGAGTTAGGTCGACTCTCTCGCGAGGAGCGTGTGGTGAGGTCTCCTCATCGTGCGTCTTTCTCGCGACTCGAGTCGACCGTCAGTTCTGCCAGTCTTCTCTTTCGAGAGGAGACTCGGCTTGCATGGGAGTTCTTCGGGTGGCAACGCGCGGTACTTGTGCCGCGTTTGCCGCTCGGCGTCTTCTGAAATATTTCGTCCGGGCGCAGCAGCAATGCTCGTCCCGGTCGGATACTGTGCTGTCTGGCAAGCCTCGGCTCGTCTCGCTCGTCTCTCCGAGGCACGCGAAAGCGACGTGTGGAAGAACCCAAGTTCACACATGGACCCGGCTCACCGCTACTCCAAACCTGCCTTGCGGCGGTTTCGGATGCTCGGCTTCCCCGGACACACACAACCCCCCCGTTGAGCGTGATTCGTCACAATCCAGGGAAGGGTTGCTGTTGCTGTTCGGTGTGTTGTGAACGCATTCCGCAAACCGTTCCATGCTGCGAGGCAGGGGCACCGAGCCATCTCAGGGACCGTGGACCGAGGACGCTGCCCACGTCGTGTCGTTGCTCGCGGAGAGAATTAAGCGGACGAGACTCGAGCTGAGCGCTTGCCGCCGTACACACAACCAACGCCCACTGAATTGATTCGAACGACCTCGGGCTGTACGGGACTACCCGGTGGATTTAAGCATATCGATAAGCGGAGGAAAAGAAACTAACGAGGATTCCCCCAGTAGCGGCGAGCGAAGAGGGAAGAGCCCAGCACCGAATCCCCGGAGCCGAGTGCTTCGTCGAGGAAATGTGGTGTTCGAGTGGTCCCGCTTATCCTGGGTGTTGGCCGGTGCGTTCAAGTCCACCTTGAAAGGGGCCATGGCCCAGAGAGGGTGCCAGGCCCGTAGAGACCGCTGCGCCCGCCCAGGAGGGTACCACTCTAGAGTCGGGTTGCTTGGAAATGCAGCCCTAAGCAGGTGGTAAACTCCATCTAAGGCTAAATACGACCACGAGACCGATAGCGAACAAGTACCGTGAGGTAAAGTTGAAAAGAACTTTGAAGAGAGAGTTCAACGAGTACGTGAAACCGTTCGGGGGTAAACGAACGAGACCCGATGAACGCGTCGGCGAGGACTCAGTTTCGTGTCGGGTGGACCCGGGTCGGTCGTTTCCGTTGGTCACGCGACCAGCGTTGCGTCTTCGGGCGTGATGTTGATTCGTGTGCGCCACGGCGGCCGTCCGGGCTATGTTCATCCGGCCGGACCGATTTTCCTCGCCGCAGTGGAACGTCGCGACTCGCTGGGAAGCGGTCGACGCGGTCCGGGTGGAGCTCGGTTTTGACGGGTCCCCGGGAGGGGAGCGCCCTGACTAGCCGAACCCCGGGCCAGCTGGCCGGAGTCCCGGCGGTAGTTGAACGCACGTGGTTTGGATACGCTCTCCTGTGTGGGGCGTGCCGAGTCGGCGGATGGTATTTCTCGCGTCGGCTGGGTTTGACGGTCTCTCGATCGTCTTCCCGGTCGGGTGACGGGGGCCGTTCGTCGGCGTCCGATGGCGCCGTATCCCGAACCAGTCTGCGACGACAATCCGAGTCGAGCTCTCGTTCGACCCGTCTTGAAACACGGACCAAGGAGTCTAACGTGTGTGCGAGTCGTTGGGTTCCGTGCCGGGGCCCCTAGTGACCCCGGTGCGAGCCGAGACGAAACCCGAAGGCGAAAAGAAATTGAAAACGAGTCCAGCACTCGTCGAGGGAAGATGGCGACGGATCCGGCCCGTAAAGGGTTCTGAGCAGATCGGCCCGCATTCCCGGGGTGCCTCAATCGCCAGCCGGCAACGGAAGACGAGAGGTGCGCCCAGAGCACACACGCTAGGACCCGAAAGATGGTGAACTATGCCTGGCCAGGACGAAGTCAGGGGAAACCCTGATGGAGGTCCGAAACGATTCTGACGTGCAAATCGATCGTCTGAGCTGGGTATAGGGGCGAAAGACTAATCGAACTATCTAGTAGCTGGTTCCCTCCGAAGTTTCCCTCA
>JAMCCL010000168.1:27500-37500 GCA_024516035.1 Bactericera cockerelli
GTTAGTAGGTTAGGTTAGGTTAGGGTAGTTAGGTTAGGTTAGTAGGTTAGGTTAGGTTAGGTTAGGTTAGGTTAGGTTGGTTAGGTTGGGTTAGGTATGGGTTATAGGTTGGGTTAGTGGTAGGTTAAGGTTAGGTTAGGTTAGGTTAGGTTAGGTTAGGTTAGGGTTAGGGTTGGTATGGTTAGTAGGTAGTGGTTAGGTTAGGTTAGGTTAGGTTAGGTTAGGTAGGTTAGGTAGGTGGTTAGGTGGTTAATGGTGGTTAGGTAGGGTGGTAGGTTAGGTTAGGATAGGTAGGTTATGGTTAAGGTTAGGTATGGTTAGGTTAAGGTTAGGTTGTTGGTAGGTATGTAAGTGGTAGAAGGTTAGTAAGGTATGGTAAGTGTAATGAAGGTTGGTAGGTAGGTTAGGAGTAGGTAGGTTAGGTAGGTATGGTAGTTAGGTGGTAGTTAGGGTTAGGAATGGTTTATGGTATAGGTTAGAGGATTAAGGTTGAACGGTGTTGGTATACGGAGGTTGTAAGGTAGTAGGTTAGGATTAAGGTAGGTAAGGATTAGGTTGGTATAGGTGGTAAGTTGTATAAGGTTAGTTAAGGTATTAGGATTGTGAGTATACGTGAAGGACGGATTAACTGTAGAACGGAAGTAATCGTATTACGTATAGGTGTAATCGAATAGGTAAGTGAATTAACGGTTAGTTAAGTTGTAACGTAATGTGGTGAAATTAAGTAACTGAACTAATGTAACGGTAACGTAAACTGAGTAACGTGTAACTGAACGTAACGGTAATGAATGGATAACGTAATTTAACGTAAGTAACTGTAACTGTAAACGTATTAACTTGAACTGTAATGGTAATTAACGGAACTAGTGTAACTGAATTGTAACTGAACGTGAACTGTAACGTAACTGTAACGTAACTAAGAACTGAATGAACTAATAAGAAAATATAACTGTGAATTGTAACTAACGTAAGTAACTTAAAAGAACGGTAATGAACTGTAAGTACGTAACGGAACTAATGTAACTGTAACTTAACTTAACGAACGGTAAACTGTAACTTAACTTAAGTTAACTGTAACTGTAACTTAACGTTAACGTAACTGTAACTTGTAACTTAACTTAACTTGAACTGAATTAACTGTAACTTAACTTAACTTAACTAATTAACTAAAACTGAATAATTAACGTAACTGTAACTGAACTTAACTACTAACGTAACTTAACTGAACTTAACTTAACTAACTTAACTGAACTTAATACTAACTTAACTGAACTAACTTAACTAACTTAACTGTAATTAACTAACTTAACTGTAACTTAACTTAACTTAACTTAACTTAACTTAACTGTAACTTAACTTAACTTAACTTAATTTAACTTAATTTAACTAATTAACTTTAACTTAACTGAACTAACTTACTGTAACTTAACGTAATTAACTTAAACTGAATTAACTTAATTAACTTAAATTAACTGTATAACTTAACTGTAACTAATAACTTGTAACTTAACTGTAACTAAGTGAATTAACGTATAACGTGAATAACTTAATGACTTAATAACTGATGTAACTGTAACTGTAACTGTAACACTAAGTTAACTTAATGAACTTAACGTAACTTAACTAACTTAATTAACTTAAAACGTAATGTAACTAAGTGAACTATTAACTTACTTAACTTACTGTAACGTAACTGAATACTTAATGTTAACGTAATTAACTTATAACTGATAACTTTAACTAATAACGTAACTGTAAGTGTAACTGTAATGTAACTAATTAACTTAACTTAACTTAACTGATGTAACTTATTAACTAACTTAATGTTAAACTGATAACTGAATTAACTTGAACTGAACTTAACTTAACTTAATTAACTTAACGTTAACTTAACTGAATGATAACTTAATTTAACTTAATTAACTTAACTTAACTGAATGAACTTAACTAACGAATAACTAATTAACTACTGAACTGTAACTTAACTAACTAAACTGTAACTTAATTTAACTTAACTAACTTAATTAACTGAACTTAATTACTGAACTGTAACTATTAACTTAACTGAACTTAACGTAACTGAACTTAACTTAACTGTAACAAACTAAAAAAAAAAAAAAAAAAAAAAAAAAAAAAAAAAAAAAAACCTACCTCTCCCCCCCCCGAAACGTCCACTCCTCCCACCACCCCCAAAGCGACCCCAGATGCAACGCCCCACCCCAACAGTGCATAAAATAACCCCAATACCGACATAACCACTAACCAGATAGGTTTGGAATAGTACCCAAGCATGGGGCACCATGGACCCACGTAGGAACATTCGAACTCGCCAGGAACCAATAATCATACCGAATCTACGTTCCCAGAGGTTTGTTCATGCATTTGACTAATATTTCATGTTTTGTAACCAATTTCTAGGGGGGGTCGCCTCTCATCAATTTTTCGCTATCTGCTACCGTTACAAAGTTACATTTTACCGCTTTTAGGACTTTGCGTCCTCATGGAGCACGAGTGTGCAACTAGAAATGTTCGAGTCCACTTTTCCGGATGCCTCGAGCCAAGACGAACACTTTTTGTACCCGGAAATTTTTGTATCTCCTACTGGAAGGCCGCAACTGGCGGGCGCCGCTCTTAGGCGGAACTTTGCGTCCTCATGGAGCACGAGGTATGCAACCAGAAATGTTCGGGTCCGCTTTTGTCGGATGCCTTGAGCCACGACGAACGCTTTTTGTTCCCGGAAATTTTTTGTATCTCCTACTGGAAAGCCGCAACTGGCGGGCGCCGCTTTTGGGCGGAAATTTGCGTCTTCATGGAGCACGAGGTGTGCAACCAGAAATGTGCGGGTCCACTTTTCCGGATGCCTCGAGCCAGGACAAACATTTTTTGTTCCACGAATTTTTTTGTATCTCCTAGTGGAAGGCCGCAACTGGCGGGCGCCGCTTTTGGGCGGAACTTTGCGTCTTCATGGAGCACAAGGTGTGCAACCAGAAATGTGCGGGTCCACTTTTCCGGATGCCTCGAGCCAGGACAAACATTTTTTGTTCCACAAATTTTTTTGTATCTCCTACTGGAAAGCCGCAACTGGCGGGCGCCGCTTTTGGGCGGAACTTTGCGTCCTCATGGAGCACAAGGTGTGCAACCAGAAATGTGCGGGTCCACTTTTCCGGATACCTCGAGCCGAGACGAACACTTTTTGTTCCCGGAATTTTTTTTGTATCTCCTACTGGAAAGCCGCAACGGCCTGACGCCGCTTTTGGGCGGAACTTTGCCGCTTCATGGAGCACGAGGTGTGCAACTCAAAGTGTTCGGGTCCACTTTTCCGGATGGCTCGAGCCAAGACGAACACTTTTTGTTCCCGGAATTTTTTTGTATCTCCTACTGGAAAGCCGCAACTGGCGGGCGCCGCTTTTGGGCGGAACTTTGCCGCTTCATGGAGCACGAGGTGTGCAACTCAAAGTGTTCGGGTCCACTTTTCCGGATGGCTCGAGCCAAGACAAACATTTTCGGTTCTCGGAATTTTTTTGTATCTCCTACTGGAAAGCCGCAACGGGCGGGCGCCGCTTTTGGGCGGAACTTTGCCGCTTCATGGAGCACGAGGTGTGCAATTCGAAGTGTTCGGGTTCGCTTTTCCGGATGGTTCGAGCCAAGACGAACATTTTCGGTTCTCGGAATTTTTTTGTATCTCCTACAGGAAGGCCGCAACTGGCGGGCGCCGCTTTTGGGCGGAACTTTGCCGCTTCATGGAGCACGAGGTGTGCAACTCGAAGTGTTCGAGTTCGCTTTTTCCGGGTGGCTCAAGCCAAGACGAACATTTTCGGTTCTCGGAAAAATTTTGTATCTCCTACAGGAAGGCCGCAACTGCCTGACGCCGCTTTTGGGCGGAACTTTGCCGCTTCATGGAGCACGAGATGTGCAACTCGAAGTGTTCGGGTTCGCTTTTTCCGGATGGCTCGAGCCAAGACGAACATTTTCGGTTCTCGGAATTTTTTTGTATCTCCTACAGGAAGGCCGCAACTGCCTGACGCCGCTTTTGGGCGGAACTTTGCCGCTTCATGGAGCACGAGGTGTGCAACTCGAAGTGTTCGGGTCCGCTTTTCCGGATGGCTCGAGCCAAGACGAACATTTTCGGTTCTCGGAATTTTTTTGTATCTCCTACTGGAAAGCCGCAACGGCCTGGCGACGCTTTCTGGCGGACAGTCCGCCTAACGGAGCAAGATGGGTAGGAACCGATGGTCGGAAAAGTTAGTACCGACGGAACTGGCGGGGGGTTAAGAGTTTAGGGGGGTCAAAATTTCGTCAGATTTGCTCTATCTCTTACCGTTTCGGCTGTAGAAGCTGTTTTGTCCACCGACCAAAAAAAAAAAAACTAGTCTAACCGGGAAACACGCGTCCGCTTCGCATAAACCCACCGGGCGGGCAGAGTCAGAGTTCAAGCGGACCGGGCGAACAGCGCCGCCGCCCGGCAGGATTCCCTGTCACCGACCAAGTGAGAATCTAGGCGGGACCACGCGTTCGCATCGCATGAATCCACCGGGCAGAGTCAGAGTTCAAGCGGACCGGGCGAACCGCGCCGCCGCCCGGCAGGATTCCCAGTCACCGACCAAGTGAGAATCTAGGCGGGACCACGCGTTCGCTTCGCATAAACCCACCTGGCAGAGCCAGAGGCCAAGCGGACCGGGCGAACAGCGCCACCGCCCGGCAGGATTCCCGGTCACCGGCCAAGGTAGAATCTAGGCGGGAACACGCGTTCGCTTCGCATAAACCCACCGGGCAGAGGCAGTGATCGACCGAACCGAGGAATGAAGTTTGCCGCGCTGCCGCGCGGTAGAATACCTCGAGACCCCCGGCAAACTGAACTCTACGCGGGAGATCGCGTTCTCTCCCGCCAGGATTTTTTTTTCCAAAAATTGACTGCTACAGTCTACTTGTGCAAAATTTCTGTTATATATGGAGACATAGTTCTCCGAGTTGATCATAGCAGATGTTCGCCCGAGAATGGGGCTCGCTCTAGAGTTGTGGATGGATCTGGCCGCGGACCTTCGGGTAGCGTGCGAGGTTGATTGACGGCTAGAGCAGTTCCTATATTCTCGCGAGAGGGCGCAGTGTACGCATGCGGAGCCCGATAACCCTGTTTGGGTGACTTGGGCGACGAGATCGAGTGTTGTGCGCTTACAACGTTTGAGGCGGTTGGAGAAGTTTCTCCGCGAGCAAGTCGAGTCTACCCGCATGACGAGTGAATACTGCGGTGCCGGGAGTTTTCAGCGTTAGCGGGGATCGGTCGTCTGACTGCCGCCGTAGCGATGAATCTTCCCGGTGTCCGGCGAAAGTTGATGTGACTGTCGAGCCTGAGTCCACCCTTGTCGAGTGACCCGAGTGTGTTGGGCGCAGCACGATGATGGGCCCTTGCGGTGCATTGCGTGTTGCGTTCTTCACAACTCCTTTGTGAACAGATCAGATCGGCTGTCGTGATCGATCCTTCCCGGCGTTCGCGCTGGGAGAGCGTCACGGCAGTCGATGTCCACGCCCGGACAGTTCCCTGGTTGATCCTGCCAGTAGTCATATGCTTGTCTCAAAGATTAAGCCATGCATGTCTCAGTGCAAGCCGTACGCGTTCGCGCGTCTAGGTGAAACCGCGAAAGGCTCATTAAATCAGTTATGGTTCCTTGGATCGTACCATTCAGTTACTTGGATAACTGTGGTAATTCTAGAGCTAATACATGCCGACAGAGTTCCGACCGCCTCGTGCGGGAGGAACGCTTTTATTAGATCAAAACCCATCGGTACGGGCTTCGGCCCATACCGACAACACTCGGTCCGTTCGCGGGCCGACCAAGTGGTGACTCTGAATAACTTTGTGCTGATCGCACGGTCTCAGTGCTGGCGATGCATCTTTCAAATGTCTGCCTTATCAACTGTCGATGGTAGGTTATGCGCCTACCATGGTGGTAACGGGTGACGGGGGATTAGGGTTCGATCCCGGAGAGGGAGCCTGAGAAACGGCTACCACATCCAAGGAAGGCAGCAGGCACGCAAATTACCCACTCCCAGCTCAGGGGAGGTAGTGACGAAATATAACGATACGGGACTCATCCGAGGCCTCGTAATCGGAATGAGTACACTTTAAAACGTTTAACGAGGATCCATTGGAGGGCAAGTCTGGTGCCAGCAGCCGCGGTAATTCCAGCTCCAATAGCGTATATTAAAGTTGTTGTGGTTAAAAAGCTCGTAGTTGGATGTGTGTCTCGCGGCGTCGGTTCACCGCTCGACGGCGGTGTCAACTGGCGCGTCAGCGAAATGTCCTGCCGGTGGCGGTTCGGTCTGTTCGTTTCCGGGGCTTTCGGGTACCAGGATCGTTCGTTTGGTCGGCCGTCGGCCCCTGGTCTCACGGCCAGGTGCGTCCTGTCGCGGTGCTGGTCGATAGGGTTTACCCTTCGCCAGTGTCGAGGCGGACCGGCACGTTTACTTTGAACAAATTAGAGTGCTCAAAGCAGGCAAGCAAAGTGTGACGGGCCGCAAGGCCCGGCCGCCTGAATACTGTGTGCATAGAATAACTGAATAGGACGTCGGTTCCAGTTAGAGGTTAAGTGGTTTTCGGAACCCGACGTAATGATTAACAGGGACGGGCGGGGGCATTCGTATTGCGACGTTAGAGGTGAAATTCTTAGATCGTCGCAAGACGAACCGAAGCGAAAGCGTTTGCCAAGTACGTCCCCGTTGATCAAGAACGAAAGTTAGAGGTTCGAAGGCGATCAGATACCGCCCTAGTTCTAACCATAAACGATGTCAGCCAGCGATCCACTAAAGTTCCTCCGATGACTTAGTGGGCAGCTTCCGGGAAACCAAAGCTTTTGGATTCCAGGGGAAGTATGGTTGCAAAGCTGAAACTTAAAGGAATTGACGGAAGGGCACCACCAGGAGTGGAGCCTGCGGCTTAATTTGACTCAACACGGGAAAACTCACCAGGCCCGGACACCGGAGGGATTGACAGATTGAGAGCTCTTTCTTGATTCGGTGGGTGGTGGTGCATGGCCGTTCTTAGTTGGTGGAGCGATTTGTCTGGTTAATTCCGATAACGAACGAGACTCTTTCCTGCTAAATAGGCGTCAGAAATCGACTCCGCCGTCTGGGGCTGGGATCCACCGTGTATTGTCTGCTTTCGGGTAGGCGGTGCACGGCCTAGTTTCCGGTCGGCGAGCTATCTGCGCACTTTAATCTTCTTAGAGGGACAGACGGCGTCTAGCCGTACGAGATTGAGCAATAACAGGTCTGTGATGCCCTTAGATGTTCTGGGCCGCACGCGCGCTACACTGAAGGAATCAGCGCGTCCTATACCTGGGCCGAGAGGTACGGGTAACCCACTGAACCTCCTTCGTGATAGGGATCGGGGCTTGCAATTTTTCCCCGTGAACGAGGAATTCCCAGTAAGCGCGAGTCATAAGCTCGCGTTGATTACGTCCCTGCCCTTTGTACACACCGCCCGTCGCTACTACCGATTGAATGATTTAGTGAGGTCTTCGGACCGGTGCGCGGAAGAACGCCTCGTGCGCTCTTCCGACGTTCATCGGAAAGATGACCAAACTTGATTATTTAGAGGAAGTAAAAGTCGTAACAAGGTTTCCGTAGGTGAACCTGCGGAAGGATCATTACCGTACCTGCCTGTCGCGCCCGCGTGACATGGTAGTCGAAAAACCCCTGCCCGGGAAAATTGTTGAGATTGGACGCCGCGCGACCGTGCGTGTGTGTTGCTCCGAGCGCGCTGCCATGCAATTCGGCCCCACCGCGCTATGCGTCACTTACAGACTCGCCACCGAGCCCGGTTCCTAGCGTCTAGCCATTTCTGGGCGCAGGTCGAAATGATGATCATTGCGATCAGCTTCGCCAACGTGCCCGGCTATGCGCGAAAGAACCATCTTGGGCTCCGGCTGAACGCTGGCTGGTGGTCGTCATCTTGTGGTGGTGGAAGAATTATGTGTGTGTGTGCGCGTGAGGGCGGCTCCGTGCTGCGGTTCGCGCGTGCGTCCTCTGAATTGTCGGCGGTGTCGAGAAAACTGACCTTATTAAAACCTGTCGAGAGAAAGCAATTTGACGACGGAGAAAAAGTAATAACCCCGAACGGTGGATCACTTGGCTCGTGGGTCGACGAAGAACGCAGCAAACTGCGCGTCATTGTGTAAAATGCAGATCACACGAACATCGACATGTCGAACGCACATTGCTGGCCCGAAACCCTGGCGTTTTCGGGTCACGTACATCCGAGGGTCGGTATCGACTCGAACATGAATCAGTACGAGTTAGGTCGACTCTCTCGCGAGGAGCGTGTGGTGAGGTCTCCTCATCGTGCGTCTTTCTCGCGACTCGAGTCGACCGTCAGTTCTGCCAGTCTTCTCTTTCGAGAGGAGACTCGGCTTGCATGGGAGTTCTTCGGGTGGCAACGCGCGGTACTTGTGCCGCGTTTGCCGCTCGGCGTCTTCTGAAATATTTCGTCCGGGGCGCAGCAGCAATGCTCGTCCCGGTCGGATACTGTGCTGTCTGGCAAGCCTCGGCTCGTCTCGCTCGTCTCTCCGAGGCACGCGAAAGCGACGTGTGGAAGAACCCAAGTTCACACATGGACCCGGCTCACCGCTACTCCAAACCTGCCTTGCGGCGGTTTCGGATGCTCGGCTTCCCCGGACACACACAACCCCCCCGTTGAGCGTGATTCGTCACAATCCAGGGAAGGGTTGCTGTTGCTGTTCGGTGTGTTGTGAACGCATTCCGCAAACCGTTCCATGCTGCGAGGCAGGGGCACCGAGCCATCTCAGGGACCGTGGACCGAGGACGCTGCCCACGTCGTGTCGTTGCTCGCGGAGAGAATTAAGCGGACGAGACTCGAGCTGAGCGCTTGCCGCCGTACACACAACCAACGCCCACTGAATTGATTCGAACGACCTCGGGCTGTACGGGACTACCCGGTGGATTTAAGCATATCGATAAGCGGAGGAAAAGAAACTAACGAGGATTCCCCCAGTAGCGGCGAGCGAAGAGGGAAGAGCCCAGCACCGAATCCCCGGAGCCGAGTGCTTCGTCGAGGAAATGTGGTGTTCGAGTGGTCCCGCTTATCCTGGGTGTTGGCCGGTGCGTTCAAGTCCACCTTGAAAGGGGCCATGGCCCAGAGAGGGTGCCAGGCCCGTAGAGACCGCTGCGCCCGCCCAGGAGGGTACCACTCTAGAGTCGGGTTGCTTGGAAATGCAGCCCTAAGCAGGTGGTAAACTCCATCTAAGGCTAAATACGACCACGAGACCGATAGCGAACAAGTACCGTGAGGTAAAGTTGAAAAGAACTTTGAAGAGAGAGTTCAACGAGTACGTGAAACCGTTCGGGGGTAAACGAACGAGACCCGATGAACGCGTCGGCGAGGACTCAGTTTCGTGTCGGGTGGACCCGGGTCGGTCGTTTCCGTTGGTCACGCGACCAGCGTTGCGTCTTCGGGCGTGATGTTGATTCGTGTGCGCCACGGCGGCCGTCCGGGCTATGTTCATCCGGCCGGACCGATTTTCCTCGCCGCAGTGGAACGTCGCGACTCGCTGGGAAGCGGTCGACGCGGTCCGGGTGGAGCTCGGTTTTGACGGGTCCCCGGAGGGGAGCGCCCTGACTAGCCGAACCCCGGGCCAGCTGGCCGGAGTCCCGGCGGTAGTTGAACGCACGTGGTTTGGATACGCTCTCCTGTGTGGGGCGTGCCGAGTCGGCGGATGGTATTTCTCGCGTCGGCTGGGTTTGACGGTCTCTCGATCGTCTTCCCGGTCGGGTGACGGGGGCCGTTCGTCGGCGTCCGATGGCGCCGTATCCCGAACCAGTCTGCGACGACAATCCGAGTCGAGCTCTCGTTCGACCCGTCTTGAAACACGGACCAAGGAGTCTAACGTGTGTGCGAGTCGTTGGGTTCCGTGCCGGGGCCCCTAGTGACCCCGGTGCGAGCCGAGACGAAACCCGAAGGCGAAAAGAAATTGAAAACGAGTCCAGC
>JAMCCL010000168.1:40000-50000 GCA_024516035.1 Bactericera cockerelli
CTTTAACTTAACTTAACTGTAACTGTTAACTGAACTTAACTAATTAACTAATTAACTAATTGAACTGAACTTAATGTAACTTAATTAACGTAATTAACTGTAATTAACTAATTGAATTAACTTAATTAACTAATTAACTAACTTAATTAACTTAACGTAATCTGTAACTGAACTTAACTGTAATATTAAACTTAATTAACTTAATTTAACTAATTAACGTAACTAATTAACGTAACTTAATTACGTAACTGAACTTAACTTTAACTTAATTAACTGTAACTTAACTTAACGTAGTAACTTAACTTAACTTAACTTAACTAATTTAACTTAATTAACTTAATAACTTAACTTAACTTAACTGAACTTAACTTAACTGAACTTAACTTACTAACGTAACTTAACTAATTGAACTTAATGACTAACTTAACGTTAATTTAACTGAACTGTAACTTAACTTAACTGAACTTAACTATTAACTTAACTTAACTTAACTTAACGTGAACTTAACTGTAACTTAATTATAACTTAATTTAACTTAACTGTAACTTAACTTAATTAACTTAACTTAACGTTAACTTAAATTAACTAATTAACGTAACTTAACTTAACTTAATTTAACTTAACTGATTAACTTAACTGAATGTAACTTAATTAACTTAATTTAACTGTAACTTAACTTAATTAACTTAACTGAACTTAACTTAATTGAACTTAATTTAACTTAATTAACTTAATTAACTTAACTTAACTTAACTTAACTAACGTAACTTAACTTAACTGTAACTTAACTTAACTTAACTTTAACGTAATTTAATTAACTAATTATAACTGTAACTTAACTTAATTAACTTAACTAACTTAACTTAACTTAACTTAACTTAACTTAACTTAACTTAACTAAAAAAAAAAAAAAAAAAAAAAAAAAAAAAAAAAAAAAAAACCTACCGCTCCCCCCCCCTAAACGCCACGCCGCGCCACCACCCCCAAAGTCGACCCCAGATCCAACCCCCACCCATAATCAGGCATAATAACACCCAAATCCGATCCAACATAATGATGGTTTGGATATGTACACAATGAATGGGGCTCATGTTACCCACTGTAGAGAATTCGATATTCGACAAGGTAATCAAATTTATTACAGTATAACGTTCCCAGAGTTTGTTCATGCATTTGATAATATTTTCATGTTTTGTAACAATTTCTAGGGGGGTCGCCTCTCATCAATTTTTCGCTATCTGCTACCGTTACAAAGTTACATTTTACCGCTTTTAGGACTTTGCGTCCTCATGGAGCACGAGGTGTGCAACTAGAAATGTTCGAGTCCACTTTTCCGGATGCCTCGAGCCAAGACGAACACTTTTTGTACCCGGAAATTTTTTGTATCTCCTACTGGAAGGCCGCAACTGGCGGGCGCCGCTCTTAGGCGGAACTTTGCGTCCTCATGGAGCACGAGGTATGCAACCAGAAATGTTCGGGTCCGCTTTTGTCGGATGCCTTGAGCCACGACGAACGCTTTTTGTTCCCGGAAATTTTTTGTATCTCCTACTGGAAAGCCGCAACTGGCGGGCGCCGCTTTTGGGCGGAAATTTGCGTCTTCATGGAGCACGAGGTGTGCAACCAGAAATGTGCGGGTCCACTTTTCCGGATGCCTCGAGCCAGGACAAACATTTTTTGTTCCACGAATTTTTTTGTATCTCCTAGTGGAAGGCCGCAACTGGCGGGCGCCGCTTTTGGGCGGAACTTTGCGTCTTCATGGAGCACAAGGTGTGCAACCAGAAATGTGCGGGTCCACTTTTCCGGATGCCTCGAGCCAGGACAAACATTTTTTGTTCCACAAATTTTTTTGTATCTCCTACTGGAAAGCCGCAACTGGCGGGCGCCGCTTTTGGGCGGAACTTTGCGTCCTCATGGAGCACAAGGTGTGCAACCAGAAATGTGCGGGTCCACTTTTCCGGATACCTCGAGCCGAGACGAACACTTTTTGTTCCCGGAATTTTTTTTGTATCTCCTACTGGAAAGCCGCAACGGCCTGACGCCGCTTTTGGGCGGAACTTTGCCGCTTCATGGAGCACGAGGTGTGCAACTCAAAGTGTTCGGGTCCACTTTTCCGGATGGCTCGAGCCAAGACGAACACTTTTTGTTCCCGGAATTTTTTTGTATCTCCTACTGGAAAGCCGCAACTGGCGGGCGCCGCTTTTGGGCGGAACTTTGCCGCTTCATGGAGCACGAGGTGTGCAACTCAAAGTGTTCGGGTCCACTTTTCCGGATGGCTCGAGCCAAGACAAACATTTTCGGTTCTCGGAATTTTTTTGTATCTCCTACTGGAAAGCCGCAACGGGCGGGCGCCGCTTTTGGGCGGAACTTTGCCGCTTCATGGAGCACGAGGTGTGCAATTCGAAGTGTTCGGGTTCGCTTTTCCGGATGGTTCGAGCCAAGACGAACATTTTCGGTTCTCGGAATTTTTTTGTATCTCCTACAGGAAGGCCGCAACTGGCGGGCGCCGCTTTTGGGCGGAACTTTGCCGCTTCATGGAGCACGAGGTGTGCAACTCGAAGTGTTCGAGTTCGCTTTTCCGGGTGGCTCAAGCCAAGACGAACATTTTCGGTTCTCGGAAAAATTTTGTATCTCCTACAGGAAGGCCGCAACTGCCTGACGCCGCTTTTGGGCGGAACTTTGCCGCTTCATGGAGCACGAGATGTGCAACTCGAAGTGTTCGGGTTCGCTTTTTTCCGGATGGCTCGAGCCAAGACGAACATTTTCGGTTCTCGGAATTTTTTTGTATCTCCTACAGGAAGGCCGCAACTGCCTGACGCCGCTTTTGGGCGGAACTTTGCCGCTTCATGGAGCACGAGGTGTGCAACTCGAAGTGTTCGGGTCCGCTTTTTTCCGGATGGCTCGAGCCAAGACGAACATTTTCGGTTCTCGGAATTTTTTTGTATCTCCTACTGGAAAGCCGCAACGGCCTGGCGACGCTTTCTGGCGGACAGTCCGCCTAACGGAGCAAGATGGGTAGGAACCGATGGTCGGAAAAGTTAGTACCGACGGAACTGGCGGGGGTTAAGAGTTTAGGGGGGGTCAAAATTTCGTCAGATTTGCTCTATCTCTTACCGTTTCGGCTGTAGAAGCTGTTTTGTCCACCGACCAAAAAAAAAAAAACTAGTCTAACCGGGAAACACGCGTCCGCTTCGCATAAACCCACCGGGCGGGCAGAGTCAGAGTTCAAGCGGACCGGGCGAACAGCGCCGCCGCCCGGCAGGATTCCCTGTCACCGACCAAGTGAGAATCTAGGCGGGACCACGCGTTCGCATCGCATGAATCCACCGGGCAGAGTCAGAGTTCAAGCGGACCGGGCGAACCGCGCCGCCGCCCGGCAGGATTCCCAGTCACCGACCAAGTGAGAATCTAGGCGGGACCACGCGTTCGCTTCGCATAAACCCACCTGGCAGAGCCAGAGGCCAAGCGGACCGGGCGAACAGCGCCACCGCCCGGCAGGATTCCCGGTCACCGGCCAAGGTAGAATCTAGGCGGGAACACGCGTTCGCTTCGCATAAACCCACCGGGCAGAGGCAGTGATCGACCGAACCGAGGAATGAAGTTTGCCGCGCTGCCGCGCGGTAGAATACCTCGAGACCCCCGGCAAACTGAACTCTACGCGGGAGATCGCGTTCTCTCCCGCCAGGATTTTTTTTTTCCAAAAATTGACTGCTACAGTCTACTTGTGCAAAATTTCTGTTATATATGGAGACATAGTTCTCCGAGTTGATCATAGCAGATGTTCGCCCGAGAATGGGGCTCGCTCTAGAGTTGTGGATGGATCTGGCCGCGGACCTTCGGGTAGCGTGCGAGGTTGATTGACGGCTAGAGCAGTTCCTATATTCTCGCGAGAGGGCGCAGTGTACGCATGCGGAGCCCGATAACCCTGTTTGGGTGACTTGGGCGACGAGATCGAGTGTTGTGCGCTTACAACGTTTGAGGCGGTTGGAGAAGTTTCTCCGCGAGCAAGTCGAGTCTACCCGCATGACGAGTGAATACTGCGGTGCCGGGAGTTTTCAGCGTTAGCGGGGATCGGTCGTCTGACTGCCGCCGTAGCGATGAATCTTCCCGGTGTCCGGCGAAAGTTGATGTGACTGTCGAGCCTGAGTCCACCCTTGTCGAGTGACCCGAGTGTGTTGGGCGCAGCACGATGATGGGCCCTTGCGGTGCATTGCGTGTTGCGTTCTTCACAACTCCTTTGTGAACAGATCAGATCGGCTGTCGTGATCGATCCTTCCCGGCGTTCGCGCTGGGAGAGCGTCACGGCAGTCGATGTCCACGCCCGGACAGTTCCCTGGTTGATCCTGCCAGTAGTCATATGCTTGTCTCAAAGATTAAGCCATGCATGTCTCAGTGCAAGCCGTACGCGTTCGCGCGTCTAGGTGAAACCGCGAAAGGCTCATTAAATCAGTTATGGTTCCTTGGATCGTACCATTCAGTTACTTGGATAACTGTGGTAATTCTAGAGCTAATACATGCCGACAGAGTTCCGACCGCCTCGTGCGGGAGGAACGCTTTTATTAGATCAAAACCCATCGGTACGGGCTTCGGCCCATACCGACAACACTCGGTCCGTTCGCGGGCCGACCAAGTGGTGACTCTGAATAACTTTGTGCTGATCGCACGGTCTCAGTGCTGGCGATGCATCTTTCAAATGTCTGCCTTATCAACTGTCGATGGTAGGTTATGCGCCTACCATGGTGGTAACGGGTGACGGGGGATTAGGGTTCGATCCCGGAGAGGGAGCCTGAGAAACGGCTACCACATCCAAGGAAGGCAGCAGGCACGCAAATTACCCACTCCCAGCTCAGGGGAGGTAGTGACGAAATATAACGATACGGGACTCATCCGAGGCCTCGTAATCGGAATGAGTACACTTTAAAACGTTTAACGAGGATCCATTGGAGGGCAAGTCTGGTGCCAGCAGCCGCGGTAATTCCAGCTCCAATAGCGTATATTAAAGTTGTTGTGGTTAAAAAGCTCGTAGTTGGATGTGTGTCTCGCGGCGTCGGTTCACCGCTCGACGGCGGTGTCAACTGGCGCGTCAGCGAAATGTCCTGCCGGTGGCGGTTCGGTCTGTTCGTTTCCGGGGCTTTCGGGTACCAGGATCGTTCGTTTGGTCGGCCGTCGGCCCCTGGTCTCACGGCCAGGTGCGTCCTGTCGCGGTGCTGGTCGATAGGGTTTACCCTTCGCCAGTGTCGAGGCGGACCGGCACGTTTACTTTGAACAAATTAGAGTGCTCAAAGCAGGCAAGCAAAGTGTGACGGGCCGCAAGGCCCGGCCGCCTGAATACTGTGTGCATAGAATAACTGAATAGGACGTCGGTTCCAGTTAGAGGTTAAGTGGTTTTCGGAACCCGACGTAATGATTAACAGGGACGGGCGGGGGCATTCGTATTGCGACGTTAGAGGTGAAATTCTTAGATCGTCGCAAGACGAACCGAAGCGAAAGCGTTTGCCAAGTACGTCCCCGTTGATCAAGAACGAAAGTTAGAGGTTCGAAGGCGATCAGATACCGCCCTAGTTCTAACCATAAACGATGTCAGCCAGCGATCCACTAAAGTTCCTCCGATGACTTAGTGGGCAGCTTCCGGGAAACCAAAGCTTTTGGATTCCAGGGGAAGTATGGTTGCAAAGCTGAAACTTAAAGGAATTGACGGAAGGGCACCACCAGGAGTGGAGCCTGCGGCTTAATTTGACTCAACACGGGAAAACTCACCAGGCCCGGACACCGGAGGGATTGACAGATTGAGAGCTCTTTCTTGATTCGGTGGGTGGTGGTGCATGGCCGTTCTTAGTTGGTGGAGCGATTTGTCTGGTTAATTCCGATAACGAACGAGACTCTTTCCTGCTAAATAGGCGTCAGAAATCGACTCCGCCGTCTGGGGCTGGGATCCACCGTGTATTGTCTGCTTTCGGGTAGGCGGTGCACGGCCTAGTTTCCGGTCGGCGAGCTATCTGCGCACTTTAATCTTCTTAGAGGGACAGACGGCGTCTAGCCGTACGAGATTGAGCAATAACAGGTCTGTGATGCCCTTAGATGTTCTGGGCCGCACGCGCGCTACACTGAAGGAATCAGCGCGTCCTATACCTGGGCCGAGAGGTACGGGTAACCCACTGAACCTCCTTCGTGATAGGGATCGGGGCTTGCAATTTTTCCCCGTGAACGAGGAATTCCCAGTAAGCGCGAGTCATAAGCTCGCGTTGATTACGTCCCTGCCCTTTGTACACACCGCCCGTCGCTACTACCGATTGAATGATTTAGTGAGGTCTTCGGACCGGTGCGCGGAAGAACGCCTCGTGCGCTCTTCCGACGTTCATCGGAAAGATGACCAAACTTGATTATTTAGAGGAAGTAAAAGTCGTAACAAGGTTTCCGTAGGTGAACCTGCGGAAGGATCATTACCGTACCTGCCTGTCGCGCCCGCGTGACATGGTAGTCGAAAAAACCCCTGCCCGGGAAAATTGTTGAGATTGGACGCCGCGCGACCGTGCGTGTGTGTTGCTCCGAGCGCGCTGCCATGCAATTCGGCCCCACCGCGCTATGCGTCACTTACAGACTCGCCACCGAGCCCGGTTCCTAGCGTCTAGCCATTTCTGGGCGCAGGTCGAAATGATGATCATTGCGATCAGCTTCGCCAACGTGCCCGGCTATGCGCGAAAGAACCATCTTGGGCTCCGGCTGAACGCTGGCTGGTGGTCGTCATCTTGTGGTGGTGGAAGAATTATGTGTGTGTGTGCGCGTGAGGGCGGCTCCGTGCTGCGGTTCGCGCGTGCGTCCTCTGAATTGTCGGCGGTGTCGAGAAAACTGACCTTATTAAAACCTGTCGAGAGAAAGCAATTTGACGACGGAGAAAAAGTAATAACCCCGAACGGTGGATCACTTGGCTCGTGGGTCGACGAAGAACGCAGCAAACTGCGCGTCATTGTGTAAAATGCAGATCACACGAACATCGACATGTCGAACGCACATTGCTGGCCCGAAACCCTGGCGTTTCGGGTCACGTACATCCGAGGGTCGGTATCGACTCGAACATGAATCAGTACGAGTTAGGTCGACTCTCTCGCGAGGAGCGTGTGGTGAGGTCTCCTCATCGTGCGTCTTTCTCGCGACTCGAGTCGACCGTCAGTTCTGCCAGTCTTCTCTTTCGAGAGGAGACTCGGCTTGCATGGGAGTTCTTCGGGTGGCAACGCGCGGTACTTGTGCCGCGTTTGCCGCTCGGCGTCTTCTGAAATATTTCGTCCGGGGCGCAGCAGCAATGCTCGTCCCGGTCGGATACTGTGCTGTCTGGCAAGCCTCGGCTCGTCTCGCTCGTCTCTCCGAGGCACGCGAAAGCGACGTGTGGAAGAACCCAAGTTCACACATGGACCCGGCTCACCGCTACTCCAAACCTGCCTTGCGGCGGTTTCGGATGCTCGGCTTCCCCGGACACACACAACCCCCCCGTTGAGCGTGATTCGTCACAATCCAGGGAAGGGTTGCTGTTGCTGTTCGGTGTGTTGTGAACGCATTCCGCAAACCGTTCCATGCTGCGAGGCAGGGGCACCGAGCCATCTCAGGGACCGTGGACCGAGGACGCTGCCCACGTCGTGTCGTTGCTCGCGGAGAGAATTAAGCGGACGAGACTCGAGCTGAGCGCTTGCCGCCGTACACACAACCAACGCCCACTGAATTGATTCGAACGACCTCGGGCTGTACGGGACTACCCGGTGGATTTAAGCATATCGATAAGCGGAGGAAAAGAAACTAACGAGGATTCCCCCAGTAGCGGCGAGCGAAGAGGGAAGAGCCCAGCACCGAATCCCCGGAGCCGAGTGCTTCGTCGAGGAAATGTGGTGTTCGAGTGGTCCCGCTTATCCTGGGTGTTGGCCGGTGCGTTCAAGTCCACCTTGAAAGGGGCCATGGCCCAGAGAGGGTGCCAGGCCCGTAGAGACCGCTGCGCCCGCCCCAGGAGGGTACCACTCTAGAGTCGGGTTGCTTGGAAATGCAGCCCTAAGCAGGTGGTAAACTCCATCTAAGGCTAAATACGACCACGAGACCGATAGCGAACAAGTACCGTGAGGTAAAGTTGAAAAGAACTTTGAAGAGAGAGTTCAACGAGTACGTGAAACCGTTCGGGGTAAACGAACGAGACCCGATGAACGCGTCGGCGAGGACTCAGTTTCGTGTCGGGTGGACCCGGGTCGGTCGTTTCCGTTGGTCACGCGACCAGCGTTGCGTCTTCGGGCGTGATGTTGATTCGTGTGCGCCACGGCGGCCGTCCGGGCTATGTTCATCCGGCCGGACCGATTTTCCTCGCCGCAGTGGAACGTCGCGACTCGCTGGGAAGCGGTCGACGCGGTCCGGGTGGAGCTCGGTTTTGACGGGTCCCCGGGAGGGGAGCGCCCTGACTAGCCGAACCCCGGGCCAGCTGGCCGGAGTCCCGGCGGTAGTTGAACGCACGTGGTTTGGATACGCTCTCCTGTGTGGGGCGTGCCGAGTCGGCGGATGGTATTTCTCGCGTCGGCTGGGTTTGACGGTCTCTCGATCGTCTTCCCGGTCGGGTGACGGGGGCCGTTCGTCGGCGTCCGATGGCGCCGTATCCCGAACCAGTCTGCGACGACAATCCGAGTCGAGCTCTCGTTCGACCCGTCTTGAAACACGGACCAAGGAGTCTAACGTGTGTGCGAGTCGTTGGGTTCCGTGCCGGGGCCCCTAGTGACCCCGGTGCGAGCCGAGACGAAACCCGAAGGCGAAAAGAAATTGAAAACGAGTCCAGCACTCGTCGAGGGAAGATGGCGACGGATCCGGCCCGTAAAGGGTTCTGAGCAGATCGGCCCGCATTCCCGGGGTGCCTCAATCGCCAGCCGGCAACGGAAGACGAGAGGTGCGCCCAGAGCACACACGCTAGGACCCGAAAGATGGTGAACTATGCCTGGCCAGGACGAAGTCAGGGGAAACCCTGATGGAGGTCCGAAACGATTCTGACGTGCAAATCGATCGTCTGAGCTGGGTATAGGGGCGAAAGACTAATCGAACTATCTAGTAGCTGGTTCCCTCCGAAGTTTCCCTCAGGATAGCTGGCGCTCGGAGGTGTGTCGAGATGAACTCATTGAGTCTCTTCCGGTAAAGCGAATGATTAGAGGCCTTGGGGCCGAAACGACCTCAACCTATTCTCAAACTTTAAATGGGTGAGAACCCCGGCTTGCTCGAGATGTTTGAAGCCGGGGCCTTGGATCACTTGAGTGCCAAGTGGGCCAATTTTGGTAAGCAGAACTGGCGCTGTGGGATGAACCAAACGCCGAGCTACGGCGACTAAATCGACGCTCATTGGAGACCAGAAAAGGCGTTGGTTGCTACCGACAGCAGGGCGGTGGCCATGGAAGTCGGACATCCGCTAAGGAGTGTGTAACAACTCACCTGCCGAAGCAACTAGCCCTGAAAATGGATGCCGCTGAAGCGTCGTGCCTATGCTCGGCCGTCAGTGGCAGAGTGGGCTGCAGCGTTTTGTGGCGTTCGCAGACCCGGTAAGCCCTGACGAGTAGGAGGGCGCAGTGGTGTGCGCAGAAGGGATTGAGCCGTAAGGCCGCCTGGAGCCGCCACTGGTGCAGATCTTGGTGGTAGTAGCAAATACTCGAGTGAGAGCCCTGGAGGGCTGATGTGGAGAAGGGTTCCTTGTGAACAGCCGTTGCACAAGGCTCAGTCGATCCTAAGTCCTCGCCAAACAGCGATGCTATACGCAGTGGTTCGTGTTTTCAAACTCTTCGCTGAGAATGATTGTAACCGCCACGGACGAAAGGGGACGCGGTCCCCATTCCGCTACCTGGACGCGGAACCGCTCTCATGTTTCGTGGCCCTCGTTCGTGTGCCTTAACTGGTTCCCGGTGAAGGCCTCGTCGGGGTAACCCGAAAAGACCCGGAGAAGCTGAGGGAGCTCCGGGAGAGTTATCTTTTCTGTATCAGCGTTGTAGCTGCCTGGAATCCT
>JAMCCL010000168.1:55000-60000 GCA_024516035.1 Bactericera cockerelli
AACTGAACTGTAACTGTATACTGAACGGAACTTAACTAATGATTAACGTGTAAGTAACTGGTAACTTTAATGGAACTGAATGGAACTGTAACTTAATGTAACGTAATTAAGTAACGAATGTAACTAACTGGAACGTAACTGAGTAATGGACTTAACTACTGAATCGTAATGAACGAACGGTAGGAACTGTAATTAACTTGAACTTAACTGTAACTGTAACGTAAGTAACGTGAATAACTGAACGTTAATTAACTTAACTTAACAATAACTTAACTGTAACGTAACTGTAAACTTAATGAACTTAATTAACGTAATGAATGAACGTAACGTAAGTTGAACTTGTAACGTAACTGTAACTGTAAGTGAACTGAAGTGAACGTTAAGTAACGAATTGGTAACGTAATTTAACGTTAACTTAAGTGAACTGTAAGTTAACTAATTGAACTAGTAACGTAATGTTAACGATTGAACTTAAACTAAGTTAACTGAAACGTAAGTAACTTAACGTAACTGTAATGAACTTAACGTAATTAACTAATTAACTGAATTAACTAACTTAACTTAACTAAGTGTAACTTAACTGTAACTGAACTTAACTGTAATAACTTAACTTAACGAACTAATTACTGATTGAACTTAACTGTAACTGTAACTAACTAACGTAACTTAACTTAATGTTAACGTAAGTTAACTAATTAACTGTAACGTTAACTTAACTTAACTGTAACTTGAACTTAACGTTAACTGTAACTGTAACTGTAATTAACTTAACTTTAACTTAACGTGTAACGTATAAACTTAACTTAACTTAACTAACTTAATGAACTAACTAATTAACGTTAACGTAACTGAACTTAACTGTAACTAACTAATTGAACTAATTAACGTAACTTAACTGTAATTGAACTGAATGTAACTGAACGTAATTAACTTAATTAACTTAACTTAACTTAACTTAATTAACTGTAACTTAATTTAACTAACTAATTAACGTTAATGTAACTTAGAATGTGAAGAACGTGAATTAACTTAACTTAACTAACTTAACTTAATTAACTTATAACTAGTTAACGTAATGTAACTTAATAACTTAACTTAACGTAACTTAACTAACTTAACTAACTTAACTAACTGAACTTAACTAACTGTAACTTAACGTAACTGAACGTTGAACTTAACTTAACTGTAACGTAACTGAACTAACGTAACTTAACTTAACTTAACTGAACTGAACTTAACTGTAAAAAAAAAAAAAAAAAAAAAAAAAAAAAAAAAAAAAAAAAACCGTACCGCGCCCCCCCCTAAACGCCACGCCTGCGCCACCACCCCCAAAGCGGACCCCAGATGGCCAACGCCCACACCCATATCAGGCTATATATTCACCAACTATCCGAATTACCTCAAAATGTATGGTTTGGTAGTAGTACCAATTGAATGGGGCTCATGGTTACCTCTGTAGCAAATTCGATATTCGACAAGGTATCAAATTTTATTACAGTATTATCGTTCCCAGGGTTTGTTCCATGCATTTGATAATATTTTCATGTTTTGTAACAATTTCTAGGGGGGGTCGCCTCTCATCAATTTTTCGCTATCTGCTACCGTTACAAAGTTACATTTTACCGCTTTTAGGACTTTGCGTCCTCATGGAGCACGAGGTGTGCAACTAGAAATGTTCGAGTCCACTTTTCCGGATGCCTCGAGCCAAGACGAACACTTTTTGTACCCGGAAATTTTTTGTATCTCCTACTGGAAGGCCGCAACTGGCGGGCGCCGCTCTTAGGCGGAACTTTGCGTCCTCATGGAGCACGAGGTATGCAACCAGAAATGTTCGGGTCCGCTTTTGTCGGATGCCTTGAGCCACGACGAACGCTTTTTGTTCCCGGAAATTTTTTGTATCTCCTACTGGAAAGCCGCAACTGGCGGGCGCCGCTTTTGGGCGGAAATTTGCGTCTTCATGGAGCACGAGGTGTGCAACCAGAAATGTGCGGGTCCACTTTTCCGGATGCCTCGAGCCAGGACAAACATTTTTTGTTCCACGAATTTTTTTGTATCTCCTAGTGGAAGGCCGCAACTGGCGGGCGCCGCTTTTGGGCGGAACTTTGCGTCTTCATGGAGCACAAGGTGTGCAACCAGAAATGTGCGGGTCCACTTTTCCGGATGCCTCGAGCCAGGACAAACATTTTTTGTTCCACAAATTTTTTTGTATCTCCTACTGGAAAGCCGCAACTGGCGGGCGCCGCTTTTGGGCGGAACTTTGCGTCCTCATGGAGCACAAGGTGTGCAACCAGAAATGTGCGGGTCCACTTTTCCGGATACCTCGAGCCGAGACGAACACTTTTTGTTCCCGGAATTTTTTTTGTATCTCCTACTGGAAAGCCGCAACGGCCTGACGCCGCTTTTGGGCGGAACTTTGCCGCTTCATGGAGCACGAGGTGTGCAACTCAAAGTGTTCGGGTCCACTTTTCCGGATGGCTCGAGCCAAGACGAACACTTTTTGTTCCCGGAATTTTTTTGTATCTCCTACTGGAAAGCCGCAACTGGCGGGCGCCGCTTTTGGGCGGAACTTTGCCGCTTCATGGAGCACGAGGTGTGCAACTCAAAGTGTTCGGGTCCACTTTTCCGGATGGCTCGAGCCAAGACAAACATTTTCGGTTCTCGGAATTTTTTTGTATCTCCTACTGGAAAGCCGCAACGGGCGGGCGCCGCTTTTGGGCGGAACTTTGCCGCTTCATGGAGCACGAGGTGTGCAATTCGAAGTGTTCGGGTTCGCTTTTCCGGATGGTTCGAGCCAAGACGAACATTTTCGGTTCTCGGAATTTTTTTGTATCTCCTACAGGAAGGCCGCAACTGGCGGGCGCCGCTTTTGGGCGGAACTTTGCCGCTTCATGGAGCACGAGGTGTGCAACTCGAAGTGTTCGAGTTCGCTTTTCCGGGTGGCTCAAGCCAAGACGAACATTTTCGGTTCTCGGAAAAATTTTGTATCTCCTACAGGAAGGCCGCAACTGCCTGACGCCGCTTTTGGGCGGAACTTTGCCGCTTCATGGAGCACGAGATGTGCAACTCGAAGTGTTCGGGTTCGCTTTTTCCGGATGGCTCGAGCCAAGACGAACATTTTCGGTTCTCGGAATTTTTTTGTATCTCCTACAGGAAGGCCGCAACTGCCTGACGCCGCTTTTGGGCGGAACTTTGCCGCTTCATGGAGCACGAGGTGTGCAACTCGAAGTGTTCGGGTCCGCTTTTTCCGGATGGCTCGAGCCAAGACGAACATTTTCGGTTCTCGGAATTTTTTTGTATCTCCTACTGGAAAGCCGCAACGGCCTGGCGACGCTTTCTGGCGGACAGTCCGCCTAACGGAGCAAGATGGGTAGGAACCGATGGTCGGAAAAGTTAGTACCGACGGAACTGGCGGGGGGTTAAGAGTTTAGGGGGGGTCAAAATTTCGTCAGATTTGCTCTATCTCTTACCGTTTCGGCTGTAGAAGCTGTTTTGTCCACCGACCAAAAAAAAAAAAACTAGTCTAACCGGGAAACACGCGTCCGCTTCGCATAAACCCACCGGGCGGGCAGAGTCAGAGTTCAAGCGGACCGGGCGAACAGCGCCGCCGCCCGGCAGGATTCCCTGTCACCGACCAAGTGAGAATCTAGGCGGGACCACGCGTTCGCATCGCATGAATCCACCGGGCAGAGTCAGAGTTCAAGCGGACCGGGCGAACCGCGCCGCCGCCCGGCAGGATTCCCAGTCACCGACCAAGTGAGAATCTAGGCGGGACCACGCGTTCGCTTCGCATAAACCCACCTGGCAGAGCCAGAGGCCAAGCGGACCGGGCGAACAGCGCCACCGCCCGGCAGGATTCCCGGTCACCGGCCAAGGTAGAATCTAGGCGGGAACACGCGTTCGCTTCGCATAAACCCACCGGGCAGAGGCAGTGATCGACCGAACCGAGGAATGAAGTTTGCCGCGCTGCCGCGCGGTAGAATACCTCGAGACCCCCGGCAAACTGAACTCTACGCGGGAGATCGCGTTCTCTCCCGCCAGGATTTTTTTTTCCAAAAATTGACTGCTACAGTCTACTTGTGCAAAATTTCTGTTATATATGGAGACATAGTTCTCCGAGTTGATCATAGCAGATGTTCGCCCGAGAATGGGGCTCGCTCTAGAGTTGTGGATGGATCTGGCCGCGGACCTTCGGGTAGCGTGCGAGGTTGATTGACGGCTAGAGCAGTTCCTATATTCTCGCGAGAGGGCGCAGTGTACGCATGCGGAGCCCGATAACCCTGTTTGGGTGACTTGGGCGACGAGATCGAGTGTTGTGCGCTTACAACGTTTGAGGCGGTTGGAGAAGTTTCTCCGCGAGCAAGTCGAGTCTACCCGCATGACGAGTGAATACTGCGGTGCCGGGAGTTTTCAGCGTTAGCGGGGATCGGTCGTCTGACTGCCGCCGTAGCGATGAATCTTCCCGGTGTCCGGCGAAAGTTGATGTGACTGTCGAGCCTGAGTCCACCCTTGTCGAGTGACCCGAGTGTGTTGGGCGCAGCACGATGATGGGCCCTTGCGGTGCATTGCGTGTTGCGTTCTTCACAACTCCTTTGTGAACAGATCAGATCGGCTGTCGTGATCGATCCTTCCCGGCGTTCGCGCTGGGAGAGCGTCACGGCAGTCGATGTCCACGCCCGGACAGTTCCCTGGTTGATCCTGCCAGTAGTCATATGCTTGTCTCAAAGATTAAGCCATGCATGTCTCAGTGCAAGCCGTACGCGTTCGCGCGTCTAGGTGAAACCGCGAAAGGCTCATTAAATCAGTTATGGTTCCTTGGATCGTACCATTCAGTTACTTGGATAACTGTGGTAATTCTAGAGCTAATACATGCCGACAGAGTTCCGACCGCCTCGTGCGGGAGGAACGCTTTTATTAGATCAAAACCCATCGGTACGGGCTTCGGCCCATACCGACAACACTCGGTCCGTTCGCGGGCCGACCAAGTGGTGACTCTGAATAAC
>JAMCCL010000169.1:0-61889 GCA_024516035.1 Bactericera cockerelli
CACAATACACTCCATCACCCCATCCGAGTTGACATCTATCAGCTCACAATCCACCTCCTGGGGAACGTTATTCAGTGTCTTCCGCCACAGCTCTACGGGTCGTCTACTGTCCAGAGCTATGACGCCTCCCCCAGTGGGTGGCAATTGACCGCTGCGCAGAGACACCTGGCGGCGTTCGAAAATTGGGCTCCGCATCATGAACAAAAGTTTGTCGCCGACTAGAGTGATTGGCCCTTCCAACTCTGAAAAATAATGTTATAAGGGTTATTAAGTGAGATTTAAAAGTCTTATTGCTAAATTGTCTTGTTAATTATTAAATTAATTGTTCTAAAAATAACAATGCTAAAAATAACAAGAGATTTCTCCTCTCCAGCTATCTTTTTTCTTTTTTGGGTAGTGGAGGTGGTCAAGACACTGGGCTTGTACTCTAAACAAGCTGGGGACCTGGGTTTGAATCCCAGCTATCTGTACTTTTGATGTATAAAGTGGACTTATACCTCAAGTCTTGAGGCTTTTTTATTTATATAATATGCATTTATTTATTTATTAGATAGGTATCAGACATATAAATAAAAATCTGAACAATCTAAAAATTTACAAATATAAAAACCTATCTTGAAAGAATAAATAATTATTGGTTTTTAAGTGTTGCATTACTTAATGCAGTCACTTTTCTAATGATCTCATACAAGTAAATGAGTAAGTTACTTGTATGAGATTGATGCATTCTGTTTTTTTTTTTTTTTTTGTTGATGTAATGAAATAATAAGCCTTAATAGTCACTGTGACTGAGTGCGTTAGAGCGTTAGGCATTGCATGCAAGGTGACCTGGGTTCAATCCCAGGTCACCATGTTGTAAAGTCCTATGAATCTGCACTATCCACTAAATTGTGATATAATAACACAAAGATAAAACATTTTTATTATTATTGAATAACCCTTGTGCAATAATCATAAAGTTAGGAGGACTTTTAAATTAAACTATAGAGCTTAATTGAACTTGATTTTATACAACAGAAATTTATTTAACATATTAGATATCTTGTATAAAAAAAAAAAATATTAGATATCTTGTATAAATTAAAACAAAATGTTGATTTTGATCAATCATACCTATACCAGTTGCAGAAATAGACCAGGCCGCTGAGCTGGCATCATCTGACTTGTTCTGACACTTTGCCCAGTCACACGGTATCACCCATAGGAACACGGCTACCGTTACGAAGCACATCAATATGGAAAACACAAATGCCACTTTCCGTGATGAAGACATAGGCTTCTTAAACAGGACTTCAAGTTGTTTGTTCATTTTGCTTTTCTTTGCATTTGACATGAGCTTGGAAGCAATTTTGGAGGCAGGAGAAACTGTAATAGAAATCATGGGTTAAGTAATATTAGTCAAGAAAAAACTTGACATTAGAATTTTTGAAACAAGAGACAATTCATTGATTAGATGGGAAAATTGTCACTGTCCAGTTATTTTTTGCAAAAGAGTGTAATTAAAAATAAAAAGTGGACCACTAGGTTTAGTTTTGTTATTTTTATGTGGTCACAAACTCAAGTACCTAATTGATAAAAAAAAAAAAAAAAAATCCAAGCATTAGGTGGGATCTGATTGATTATATCAACTGTGCATGGTATTTAGTAGGTTCCTTTACAAACTGTGGGGCTCACTCATAGATACATTAAAAAAACATTATTTATATATTGTGTTTCAAAATCAAGTGACAAAATTTTGAGATAAGCATAACTGCCAAATACTTACTTGCTGAATTGGTCTTTGATTTATTTGTAATTATGTGAAAGCCATGTTCTTGAACAAATTTAGTAATATCTTCTTCCGAAGAGTCAGATTCACTGATCACTTGAGGAACCAAGATATATCCTGTGTCGGGACCTTGGATTGAGCCCGACATTTTAAGCTTTTGCTCCTGGAAAAAATCCAATATATATATTATTTTTAGTTGTTGTTGTAGCCAGCTTGGCTAAAGCTTGATGGGGGAATGATGGTCAATCAACCATAGTGAGGATCAACCATTGGACTTTAAGCCATTAAACCTTTGGGAAACTGCAAGCCTGGCCTGGCTTGTAAAGGTTGGCTTGTCAGTTCTTTGTTTATAGTCCTCTCGCAAGACACTGGTTTTTTCCCTGTTTAATGTCCCCCAGCCAGACTTTTTTTTAGTAAGGGTACCAAAGAGGGAAAATTGGCAGTGGCTCTTGGTTTATATAAATAAACTGAGATCTACCACAAATTTTCCCTCTTTGGTATACATACTCAGCACTACAGGGGAGGTTCATATGACATCCTATTACCTGTTCATACTAAGAAAGGATTTTAAAACAATCCAAATAAAATGCAACCCATGGCCAAAAACCTCAAACTCACAAACCAGCTACTCAAATTGTCATCACTCAGTCTGAGTGGGGCTGGGAATAGAGTTTGAATTTGACTGGTTACCCATATAAGTTCTCACCTTGAAGTACTATACAACATGTAATCAGTCCATCAATGTTGTCTATGAAATCTTTAAAAAAGTTTCTATGTTAAATTAAATACACAAGTTCTGTCAATTAATTTAAGCAATGTCCAGTAAGGTTAGAATTTGGATTGGTGACCATTCTAAGCCTCATGATACATGGCTATTCCTGGCCCAACCAATCATCTTGATAATATTACTGTACTAACAAAATGATTGCGATCTTACCTCTAAAGGAACATGGTGGTTCTTAGTAACACCTAGATTTGTCCATTACAAATTGATAGCAGGAACGAACACAGTAGAAGACAAAACACTGAATAGACAAGCCAACTGATAAGATTTTATACTG
Organism: Bactericera cockerelli; assembly: GCA_024516035.1. Classification (NCBI taxonomy): domain Eukaryota; kingdom Metazoa; phylum Arthropoda; class Insecta; order Hemiptera; family Triozidae; genus Bactericera; species Bactericera cockerelli. Next base: position 2,830 of record JAMCCL010000169.1, read on the forward strand.
TATAAATTTCTTGGAGCTGCTGATTGCTCTAAATTAGGTATTGTATAACACCTTGATAATTTCAGAAGCTTTGAAAGGCACTGTCTCCTATCTGTATCAATATTCAAGACTATTGAGTCTGAGTACTCTGAGTGAACACTTTTGAAAAACTATAAAAATAATTATTTATACCTAGTGCTTAGTTATTAATTTACTGTCAACTTGATTAGCTTTGAATTTTCAATGGTTAATCTATGACGTATCACGCAGTGAGAGCTTCCCTTTCTTCTTTTTCCTGAATTTTCTTCTGATAAGCGGGTCAAAAGGGGATTTCACTGCCTTTTTCTTTATAACTTTTGGTTTTGTTATTGTGAATGACGTCATTGTGGAAAATTCTTTCCAAGGAGGTTTAGATTCAGGCCGGCAAAATTTTCAAAAAGTGATACCCACTTCATAATAATTTTTAATTAAAAAAAAAAAATGTTACAGGATCTTTTGAAAATAATAATTGTAAGCTACCTACTTGATAATAGTGAGGGAATTTCAATGTTTAAAAATTAATTAGATACTGTTCCAATCTTTGAAAATAACTAGAGATTTGTATTTCTTTCTCCGTGTCCTTTAAAACTCTAATAAAAAGCCGTGTGTCTTAAATAGCGTCTGGCAACATGGAGTCGTGGTCAGAGTTTCGAACCTTCCTTCCTCCGAACCTTCACTGTCTAGAAATTTGCTAACTTCACACTGTATATTCCATGTCTGCTATTTTTAATCAATTTCAGGATAGCTAGTACAAATGTTGTGGAATATCTTCTTGTGGGATATTTTAATATCAGTTTTCTAATATCCGCTGTGCTAATGTCTATTCATCCATTCCAAATTCCACTACATAACTTGTTTTGTATTTCCTAATATCCATTACCCAAGCTAAATGAGTAGTGAGATTCTACGTTCAACGAGAGGCTGTTTTCTCGTGTTTTGGCTTTTTCTTTAGCTACACTTGATTATTCTGGGCTCTTGAATTTTTAAATTTCAAGTGACCTGCAGCATCTACCTACATTAACAGTGGTTTGTTCAATAAAACGTGAGTTCCCTCTGAATTGAGGAATCTATCTTACTTGTGGTTACACAATTCATACTTATCTACATAAATTGTGGGGAAATACTTTCCATCTCCAGCAATCTTCACAAGCTTCTTTCCAACAGTCTCAATGAACAATGAAGTCACAGGTTTCAAAACTCCAGGACCCAATGTTACTTTTGCTTCTACAATACTTCTTCTCACTCTTCTTATATATTTTGCTGAAATATACTTTCAAGTGCTCTTCTTATAGCCTTATGATTAGCTCAGACACCAAGCTTAATACTACAATTTCTGGTAAATCTGAGTTATATTTTACCAGTTTAACAGCCTGATTCACCTGCGTAATGTATAAAATATCACTCCAAAGTGTGTTTCCGAGGTAGTTTTGTCTATACTTGATTAGTTCCTCAGAACCTTGATTTATTATCTTGTAACCTTAACAAATATCAATAAAAGCTCTCAGATTTGACCACTCTTATGATGGGGATTCAATAGGTTCCTATCTGAGAACATATTCTGGACCTATTTACATGAAACTTACACAGAATGATCTGAAAAAATTAAATTTGCCTTAATAATTTGAATATTTTATAATAATTATTACAGTATCCACTTATTTATACCGGCTAAATAGGACTAGTCCCATTATTCCAGCAGCAAGCCCAAGAAACATTATGTGGTCAAAATCCCATTCAGAAGAAAATTTGTCATGGATTTCCTACCAGACCTCTGGATGAAAACAGAGATGTTGTGTTTTGTTAAGCTTAATTAGAATAGCTTGGGTGATGGAAGCTTAGGTCTATTAAAAATTAGTGCAAAGTTAAACTACTTTACTTTTGGTGTCCAAGATGGTTGTGTCATGGTGGTGGAAGGATTGATTAACCCCAGAAGTCACCAGATTTATAAGGGAAAAGGCAAGGGAGATATATATAGAAGTTAGTATTGTTTCACATTTTAAATTAGTGGATTATGTATGTATCTACACTATCTACATATGTAAATGTACATTTTTCATATCTTACGAAGTTTCCTTATAACATACATTGTTCTCTATAAGCAATACACATCAGTGATCAGATATAGTGAACTTGTTCCTTATAGCCGATATATTGATTATAGTGAAAATTGGCTGTCAGAAACAAATCTGTCCCGTCCCTTGAAGTTTGTTATAAACAATTTCTACCACTAAATTGAAATTAAAAAGACAGAAGTGACATTTTGAACTAAATAATTTTAAGTTACTATATAGGTATGAAATTATTATGAAAAAAAAAAAATACTTACAAGAGCATTACTAGTGCATATATTTAGACTGTCAATGCAACACAGGTAGTCCAATTATGCCACCAGTTTAACAAAGCACAAATTTAAATAACAAAAAGACTTCTTTACATTCATTTATTTCAAGTGTTCCAAGATTCAAAGAATTTTTTTATGGAACAAAATTTTCAACAGGAACAAGGTACTACTGAGTCTAAAAAATAAATAAAAAATCTTAACAAAAATGGTCCTAGATCTTCAATGCTGACCTTGAAATTTGACACAGTAACTTGATTTTATTGATGAATTTCAAAGAAATCTCAAATCAAAATAACAAAATTGTTTATTTTAAATTTAAACTAATGGATGAATGCATTTTATTTTCAGATAACAATCAACATAATCTACTCTCAGGCTGGAAAGTGTCACTGTCTCTATCTCCACACCACATTGAATATGACTACTATGAGATAGTATGTGTGCAACAGTGTTTTTTTTATTTTATTTGACAAATGGTCTTGACATATAATTATGAATGACCTGTTAGATAAAAAGAATTTAAGAAACAATTAGAAATTAAATTATCATCATAGAGTGATGTCATTGTGAACGATGGTAGCAAGACAGTGGAGGAATGAATCAGCAGTTCTACCACTGTCTTTACAAGGAGGCTAATAATTGACTAGGGCCCCCAAAACCAAGCCAATGCTGGTCTACTCTCTGTTTATAGTCCCCCAGCCAGACTGCTGGTCTACTCCCTGTTTATAGTCCCCCAGCCAGAAGTAAATATCAAGGGAAAATAATGATTTTATGATTATTCAAATTTACTAGGTATGTTATTGTTATCTTTGTATTGAAAAAATATGTATTGTGATTTCTTGTTGAGTAACATACTATTTAAAATAATCTTAGTATTCTTGTACATTATAAAAAAAATTCCATACTAAATCTTTTTTGATAATTTGAAATTGTTTTCTTTCATTTCTTTTAACCCTATTGGTAAAACATTACATAATTTGGCTCCATTTAATTGAATACTCTTTTCATATAACACTGCGGATTCTGGTTCAATTGTTAGTGTATTTATGTTGTTATCTCTAAATCTTGTTTTATATGGTTGGGGAGGTCTTAGAATTGGAAAACTATCCAGCGTTTTTTTTTTTTTTTTTTAAGATAGTATGTATAAAATTGGAAGCATTACTATGTTACGCATTCATTCACTCAATCATATTTTACTAGTTGATGTTGTAGGGAGCTTGGCTACTGCTGGGGCACTCAAGGTGCTACTGTATTCCACTTCAGTTAGAAAGTTGGATCATTCTGAAGCACATATTTCTATGTGTAATCATCCATAGTGAGATCTTGACCATTTTCTTTATAAGCTACTAGCCACATTGCGACTAAGCCTTCAGGGCGTTGCATTCACCGCATTTTGCTGTTGTAAAAATACAGGTAACATGGTTAATTCAATGAAAAATAATATTTTTTAACTTTCATAAATAAATTATATATATTTGTTATTGTGAAATTAATACAGTACCTGCTTGTTCCATGTCTCAATTGCACTTCTCTTTTCTTTTTATTGGTTTTTAAACTTATTTTGTATTAGTTTCTGTGACTGAAAAGGCTTGTATGCTTTCTGACCTGGGTTTGTTTCCTAGCGTAGTAAGTTTTTTTTATGCTCTTCACTTGGATGATCAGGATCCACTCATACACTTTGAGTAGTTGTAGAACCCAGACAGCACGGAAGTTGACTTCCAGTCTGGATTTAAGGTGGAAATATCCAGGTGTATAAAGTCAACTGGACCTCCAACTGTCCCGACAGCTGGATTTTTCCATCATGGATTAAATCAGTTGACCAGCCACCTGGATATTTCCAACAAAAATCCATCTAGACTCAGTCACCTGGGCAGTCAGCTGGAAATATAACGACTCTCTCCAGCTAGGACATAACTAGAATTTAGTCAGTTGACCAGTCAGCTGGAAATGTTCCATATTTTTCCAGTTTACATAAAACGCGTCCTTTGTTGAAGACGCCATCTTTGATCTTTCGTAATTTCAGAAATTGTGATATTGGTGATTGTAAATTGTTTTAAATAATTAATAATTCTTTTAAATATTAGGTATTTCATTTAAGTTTTGAACATTTTTAAATACAAATATCATTTTAATGAGTTTTGATCTTTTTTATAACTACTGGAAGTGTCTAGATAAAACACGTCCTTTGTTGAAGGAAATTCAGAAATTGTGATATTTTTGTGACAAATTGTGAATTGTTTTAAATAATTAATAATTCTCTTAAAGAATAGGTATTTCATTTATTTGAACATATTTTAAATACAAATATATTTTAATTAGTTTTGAACATCTTTTTTATAACTACTGAAATTTACTTTGTCATTTCTGAACTCCAAATTTGCTTTCGAGGTGTATCAAAAAATAGTTCTTTAGTTTGTCTAAATCATGAATCGTGACAGAAGAGGACAAGAAACATTTAATACTGGATCACCTTTTTCATCTGACAATAACCATCCATTTCTAGAGACATCCACTTGGACCCTAATGAACTTTCTGCACTCTGCTGTTCCTGGACTAGCACAATGGACTAACACCTACAGTTCACTTGGAATCATACCACCTATATTAATCTCACCTAGCCTAGCCAAGCCAAAGTAGGACCATGTGTTAAGGGAAACAGAATTTTTTATGCTCAAGATCTCTTGACCATAGGTTGGCTAAAAAAAAGGTTCTGGTTCAAGCAAAGAAACAGCTGAATGCATAGTGCTAGATAGTGAAATTTTTCACTCTGTGGATTTTATTTAGATGTACAATACATATTATTATAAAATGAATATTTCACTCAGGTGGTTCTGCCACACTAAAAAATGATGTTTACTTTGTGACATGCTTCCTGATTACTTGATTTAAAATTAATTGGCCAATTTACTGTGCACTGTTCATAATAACAATAATAACTATTGTGCTCTCTCTACCACCTTATTACTATAAAGCCCCTTAAATTTTGAGTTAATTTTATATCTATTTAAAAAAAGTGTTCCACACTATTGTGTTTTATAATTTCACTAGTCTTAACAAGTCAATTTTGTTTTAATTTAAGTATAACAATGTTTTTTGGTAATAATTCTCAAAGCAAACAACCCAGCAATTCTAATTAGCCACAGCAGTATATAAATTGTCATGAAGGATTACAAATACATAATAACATTCACTAATCCATGTTCCACCACGTTAGACATTGCTTAACTTTTGCAATTTCATGAAAACTGGTGTATTCCATGCCCCATCTTCATTTTCTGCTGGCTATTAGTTTATTTCTTTGTTATTTTTGGTTTCACAAAAGAAATATATTTTAATTTACATAGTATTATTATTTTATTGTGATTATGTACATGTTATGAGCATATTTTATAATTGGATATCATTATTTTATTTCTATACTAGCTAAAACCTGGCATTTTGTCACCATTAAGGTTTTTTCTCATGGCCGGTGTCCCTATAAAAATAATAATAACACTTTTAATTGGAAGGTAACCACCAGGTAAGGTTAAAGGTTATGCTCAAAGCATTTTCTACTAACCTAACCCTCAGAGTCTTATTATTATGTGGTCACAACCATAATGAGGAAAAATTTGAAATAACGGAACCCTACACTAGGTTGATTATCTGACTAGCGCGTTAACCACTTGATTACCAGTGCACTTGAAAATTGTATTAGATATTTTAATTTTGATAATTTTCTAGTATGTTGAAGGTGGCTTAGGGGGGGGTGAACTCTCAGTGAGACTACCGTTTGGTATTGTAACCCCAAAAGGACATAGTCAGCCAGACATGAACAACTTTGAGTTTTATATATAGATATTATACCTACTTAGGAAATATTGGTACAAGGTCTTGTGACATGGTGGAAATTTGATAGTGCATTTTACACTTTTGGGACAATTTTTTAATAATAAACACTCTTATTGTAAAAATATAATAATGTTAAAGAGTCTTATTTGAATTGTGTTGTTTAAAACAGATTAGTTATTTTCTTTTTCTTTCCAAATTTCTATAAAAAAAATTATACTCAAAATTGTGTGTGTGTACGTGTTAAAAAAACCTATTTAAAATTTATTACTTTATTTTTGTACAAAAAAAAATATTCTTCATGAGATTTGAATGTATGGCTTCTAAATAAAATAACTTAAATTGAATTTATGCCTAATATACATTTGTTTCTAGTATTTTTATTACTATTATTATTATTATTTTTTTTTTTTTTTTTTGCAAAAAAATGCATATAATGGGATTCGAACCCACGACCTCAAAACCAAGAGTGTAGCATTTGATTATTATGTAGTATAATGTACAGTATAGGTAAATAGGTATGTCAACATTGTGGTAGTGAGTTACTACCCATCCACTAGAGAGCGCTACAAGTAGCTGGAAATAAGTGGAACAAATCCAGTTGACTTTGGGCAACTGACTTCCAGTTAAAAGTTGGGTTACTTTCCAGTTCATTTCCAGTTGATTTCCAGGTGGAGGTCAGGTGGAAGGTGGAAATCTCCAGCTGATTTCCAGGTGGGCAAGTAGACTTTTTCCACCTAACAGTATGGTATACATCCAGTTGACTGTGCTGTCTGGGAAGTAACCAGTTGTGGCATTTCAAGCTAGCAATGAGTTACCAGGCAAATAATGTTAAAGGATTTTCAAAATGCCAGGCTATTCACTAAAGTTGTGATATAACAACACAGAATTACCACATCTGTACATCTTTTGCAATATAAATAGAAAAATAAAAACAAATGTATCAGAAATACCTCTACTTCTGAACAAATTAACTTAATACCTATACCTATCATGGAAAAATATTTTAATTTTTTCCTTATCCTATAATAAGGAAAGTATTGTATTCGTCGAAAATTTGACCTACCCAGTTTTTCACATTTCTGGACGAATCATAGCCTCAGGATACCAAAAAAGTTGTTTTCAGCCATTCCCCTTAAACAATGGCTAATTATATATTAGCGCTAGCTCTTTTAGCAGGATATTATATTTGGAATAAAATACCTTTATTAGTAGTATGTCTTTTATACTGCTAACAGCATGCTATAAGTAGACCATAGCAGTCTAAAATACCCTCTTTTATAAGATATAAAATACCAATAAAAGAGGCTAATAATTAAGTAATAAAATACCGATACTATTTAGGTAGTATTAGCACGTACTATTATCATGCTATTATGCTGTCTTTTAGCGCTATTTTAGCGCTGTTTTAGCGCAAGTAATAAAATACCGATAGTATTTAGGTAGTATTAGCACGTGCTTTTATCATGCTATTATGCTGTCTTTTAGCGCTATTTTACCGGTATTTTAGCGCTTCGACGCTATTGAAGCGGTAGTGACATAATATCGCCTATAAACGTAAGACGCCATTTTTCGGTTCATTACTGATCTGTAAAATAATTGTTTCTTTTGCTTTTGTGAAAACTAAAAAATCTAAAATTCTATTTATTCTCTTGATATTATCGTTTTCCCTAAGTTGAAAACATAAATTATTTGGCCCTGTTATACCTCAAACCTGACTTCATGAAATAACCTCCTTGGATTTAAAGTGGTAAGATTTAAATATTTGCTCCAATAAAACAAAACAAAAAGTTGACAGAACTTACAAAGTACCAATTGGAAATTCACCTGCCCACAATTCAAGGCATTGTACTATAATTGAGAACTTTCATTCATCTTGCTGTGATCAAACTAATTAGCATTATCCTGGAAACCCCAACAGGAAGTCTAATTCTATTGAAGTTGCTGATTGAATACAATCATTGTCAGACTACATTGAGGTGATAAAAAATTCAACCACTTGCTAAATCTAATCCAAGAAGTCCTACTGCCTCACTGTTTGAGGAAGGAGCAATGGTGCAGCTTGAGTCTCATAAATATCCATATCCAACAAGAAAGCTTGAACTTCAACACATAGAAGCCAGAAATCTGAATTCTCCAGCTTTTCCAGCAGCTTAAAACTCCATTCCAGATTCAATAAGTAGCAATCATTGCCTGTCCAGAAATAATTAACTTTATTTTCATTTTGATCTTATAATTTTAGTTATTAGGTTTGATTTACATTAGATGAGATCTCTATAGGCTTTTGTGAAGTGGTTTTTAACCAAATTTTTTAAATAAAATTGATACGTTTCCCTTGATTTTTCTTACAATCTTTATTTCATACTTTAAAGGTGTTAATCCCTCCTGAAGGTTATTTCAATCAATCAAATGTTTATTGTAAATAATAATATACAAAGTATGTGTTTCACATTTATCTTAAATTACCAATTAGAGAACTTAAACTAAATAAAAACCAATGCGCCAAAGGCAACTAGTCTCAGTCATCAAGTGGCCCCGGGAAAAGGAGAAGCAAAAGGAGAAAAAGTAAAAGAGAGATAGCAAAATGTGAAGTGTGGTGATAAGAGAGCCAGTGAAGATAATGAGAGAAGAGTTGTATTAAATTTGTTATTTTCAATATTCTGCAGAATATTATTTTGAATATTCTGTATTTGTTACCAGTTCCTACACCTTGAATGAGACTTAGGGCGGAATTAATAGACAACATCAATAACTTAAGTCGTTGGTAAGTGTCAATTTTCCCTATCTTACACAGTACGCAATCCGTGACTTAGCGCCACAGAGGTATTACAAAAACGTCTTTTAATTCCGCCCTAATAGTAACAACTAAATAGATCTCTGCTTGTGTTTATGAGAACACAACTCAACTCAATTTTTAATTCATCTGTATACTTTCATAGTACCTACTAACAAATCATACCAAAGAACATATTTGATTATCATCAGTATTAGTTAAAAATAAGCATTATCTTTATTACTAAGAATTGTCTTTTTAATGCAATTTACAGGACTATCCTAAAAGTAAACAGATTAATTTCTAATTTGTCTTATCCATTTTGATTGAATTGTTTACCATAAGATAAGCTTTAAAACATAATTTTTGCTAAAATTGTTACTATCTGAATTAATTTTTTCCTTTTTTATTAATTTTTTTATCAATGCTTGGTAGGAAATCAATACTTTACCCCTAGTAATTTTAAAATTTGTTGCTATTATTCATCAATATGGTATCCAAAGATTCCATTCCAACCCAGCCTGATTCTGGGAAGATGTTTTAGAAATAAGTAATGGAGAACCTTGTAATGCTTCAAAACATTCAAGTAAAATCAGGCATAGCGTCGATGGCATGTTGAATACACCGGTTCCCTTCAGAACACCGAAGTTAAGCAACATCCAGCGAGGTTAAGACTTTAATGGGTGACCATTCAAATTCTAATTCTCGTGACGCTGGCTTTTCCCGGCCCCACTCAGGCTGGGTGAGGTCAATGTGAGTAGCAGGTTTGTGAGTTTCCTGCGAATGGAGGGTAAAACCCCCGTCGTGATATGACCATGGCAGTTGAAAGCGACGTTAAACCCACTTAAAAAAAAAAAAAAAAAAAAAAATCAGGCATAGTGGTTAGTTTTATCACAAAGTGTTTTTCATCCTTACATGCTTTTGAAGGTAATAAGAATAGCCATATTATATTGTTTCTTATGGTACAAATTTATTACCCATGAGCTATAGTTATTGGTCTCCTCAGTATCACATACATTTAATTAGATTTTAAAACACTAGCAATGATTAATTTAAAAAGTGTGTTCAATTGTACCTGATTTGAAATATTTTACCTACTGTTTTGTTTTGATTTTATTAAATTAGTTCTTTAAATAAATCAAATTTGCATTACTTTAAAAAATACTATGTTTTATTATTTCTTTACATATTTTATCAATAAAAGTGTCTGATATTAGAGTCCCAAACTTAGACACTTTGATTGATTAATTCTTTATTTGGCTTTGAAATTCAAACAGTATTCCGATATGTAAATTTTAGTGTATTCAGGTCTGTCACTTCATAAATGGTTTAAATCAAGATGGACATTTTACATAAATGAGCTTCTAAAAAATGTCGCCTGCGGTGCTTTAATACGTCTGTGAGTTTGTATTGCACTATACTAGAGCTCAAATTCATAGAAATGGTGGAAATAAACTAAAAAATCTGGTGTGACACCAGGAAAGCTCATCACTTGAAAAGAAGTCAAATTCCACCACTGGTGACTCAACGGTAACATTTAGCTAAAAATCAATGTAAAATTCGTAATCAGCACCTGAAAATCGTTGGATTTGATATGTCACAATCCCGTCTAGGGTGAATAATAAAAAAGTTTTTTTTTTTTTTTTTTTTTATTCAAACGATATAATATATTTCATTCAACGATTCGTCTTTCTTACTCGAGTAACTAAAAATGGAGTAGCATTCTTGGAGTAAAAGTTTGTAAAAATGAAAAGTTTTAAGGAAGAAAAATAAATTACTAAAGAAAATCCCATTAGTTTATCATGATAATGATCTGCTAAAAACGTGCTAGAGTAGCGTGCTTTTAGCATTCTTCATGAGAAGCTAAAATTATGCTAAAAGCGCCAGTATAGTATCGTGGAATTAAATGCTACTAAAAGAGATATTAAATAGTAATAGTATTACAATATAAGATCAAATAAAAGAAGGAAAAATAGCATACATTAAGCGTAATTTTAGCATCTGCTAAAAGTAGTATAAAAGTAGTAATATAGAAGGCTTTTAGCGTAACAATAGCAGATCAACTAGTGCTTGGGTATAATAGTGCGCTAAAAACGTGATAATAGCACGCTCACACATTACGTGATAATAGCATACATTAAGCGTAATTTTAGCATCTGCTAAAAGTAGTAATATTAGAAGGCTTTTAGCGTAACAATAGCAGATCAACTAGTGCTTGGGTATAATAGTGCGCTAAAAACGTGATAATAGCACGCTCACACATTACGTGATAATAGCATACATTAAGCGTAATTTTAGCATCTGCTAAAAGTAGTAATATTAGAAGGCTTTTAGCGTAACAATAGCAGATCAACTAGTGCTTGGGTATAATAGTGCGCTAAAAACGTGATAATAGCACGCTCATACATTACGTGATAATAGCATACATTAAGCGTAATTTTAGCAGATGCTAAAAGTAGTATAAAAGTAGTAATATTAGAAGGCTTTTATCGTAACAATAGCAGATCAACTAGTGCTTGGGTATAATAGTGCGCTAATAACGTGATAATAGCACGCGCGCTATTATACCCAAAAATGGGATAATAGCACGAAAAGAGCGGTCATAGCCATGCTATTAGCGTAATATAATCCTGCTAATATTGTGATAATAACGTGCTTAGCACATGCGCTACAGAATACCTGAATATTCTTTAAGTACGATAGTATCGTGCTAAAAGTATCTTTTTTGTTTAGGGGGTTGGTCCGTGCGTCTGTGTGTGTGTGTGTGTGTAAACAGGATATCTCGAGAACGGTAAGAGCTATTGACTTGAAATTTGGTGTGCAAATTAGTTTTATACACCAAACGAACCACGAAACTTTTGGTTGAAATCGGACTCAAGATGCGGCCGCAGGGCCGCAAATATTGGCCGCAACCGCCGCTTCTTTGAATTGGTTAAAGATACAAAAAAAGTTAAAGAACAACATTTTCTCGGATTAAAAAAATAATAGGGGTGTATTCTCATCATTTTTTTGATATCTTGAACTTTTTGGAACCCGGCCCCAATTTACCAGTAGGTATTTTGGGGGGACCCGCTTAGACCAACTTTTTTATTATTTACCCTAGATGGGGGTTGAGACATATCAAATCCAATGATTTTAAGGTGCTGATTCCGAATTTGGCACTGATTTTTAATTTTCCGTTACCGTTGAGTCACCAGTGGCGGAATTCGACTTCTTTTTGGGGGATAAGGAAAGTCGTGTGATGTTTACACCATATTTTTTATTTTTCAACTGCATGATAATATCATAAAGGGCGTTTTACCCTCCATTCGCAGGAAACTTTCAACCCTACTACCCACATTAATCTCACCCAGCCTGGGTTGGTCTGGCATGCCAGCATCATGAAGTCTTCACCTTGCTGGACGTTCCTTAACATCGGTGATCCTACGAGAACGAATGCATTCTACGCGCCATCGACGCTGGCCAATTTATTTTTATCAGGCCACAACTTAGAAGAAATAATACTAATTTTTTCGTCTTTCTTTTCGATTCTCTACCACCCTTATCTACACATTATTTAATTTAAAATATTTTATTTCTGTTAGTCATGTATAATAATTATGAAAGTATACTTTCGGATCGTCAAGCTAATAACATTTAACTCTTCTGATCACCGAGATCATATAAAATAATATATGATCTCAGTGCTTCTGATACTAAAAAAGGAATTGTTATCAAATGCTCTGTATTTAAATATATACAAAATAATATCTCAAAAACGGTAAGTTGTAGGAGATTTAAATTGGCATGTGTTATCGCAAATGAATGTATAGCGAGAACAAATATCTCGTAATCAATAAGACAAAAATATTAGAAATATGGAAATTTTACACGCATTTCAAATAATTACTATGAATTTCCGTCGTATTTGATAATTTCCCTTATGCTGGGTATAACACGTACATGTAAGGCTGGAATTTCGGCCCTACTCAGGCTGGCTGTGTCTAATATGGGGAGCTAGTATGATTATCAGCAAATAGATTGTAAAACCCCCGTCTTGATTACATCAAATCAGGTCGTTAAAACTACGTAAAATCAACCTGAGATTGCTAAAGGCAACAACCCCGCCCTTCAGTTAGGACATGTATAATTGTATATTGTATATATTTATTTATTTTTCTCTCTTTTTACTTCTCTTATATTGTATGTTCATTTGTAATTATCTGTGTTGTATATAATATGTCGAATTAATAAAGTGTAAAAAAAAAAACAAAAAAAAAACCTGGTCACAATACATTTAATTAGGTCGCACTTTTAACTGTAATAGTTTCACTGAAAACACTGCAACCAGAAAAGATAATACCGAATAATCACGTAGGCTCAAAATATTTTTGTATTGATCTGCCATGGAACGAGCATTCTCGTGACGAGAGCTTTTTATTAGCTAAGTAAATATTTGCTTATAAAGAGTATGTAATTATTACAAGTTCTGGGAATGCGGTAATTAATTGAAAAATAAACAGTATTCGTGACACACGATTAAAACTGTCGTGGTATATTGGAAAAATTAAAACAGAAAAAAACGTGTGTGTATTACATCCTTTTATTTTGCAGCCATGAAATAACTATGGTCAGCTACTTTTAGACGTATGTGGTCTGTGTTTAGCTTATCCACCCCGTAGTGTATACAGGGTGAGCATAAAGTCTCAACCCACCCCCCGTATCTCGAGAATGGCTGAAAATAAAAGAAAACGCAAAAACCCGTATTCCTTCATTTTCGAGGAGATTAATTTTCAGCCAAAAATTTTTTGCCACACGGCCCCAGTCAGGCTGGGCACGGACCAACTTTAAAATCTTAAATAGAATAGTATGTCTTGTGGCATATTGTTTTAAAGGTCTCATAGAGAGAATTTCATTACAACAAATTTCAGTGAGCTACAACTTACCGTTCTTGAGATACAGGGTCGGACGTCCTGCGTAATATCCATAATTATATTTTGACCTATATCTCGTTGACCGTAAATTCCAGAAAAATTAAATTTGTTGATAATAACTCCTTATGGCAAGAACTTTCGAACAAGTTAAAACTTGATTTGTTTTTTCGTTAAAAATTTTCGGATTGTTCGTCCGGCTGGCTGACGAAACCGACCAGAAACTAATATCAACAGAGTATGTCGAGTTATACCTTTTTCGACAGAGCTTGTCGTAAGGAGTTATTATCAACAAATTTCATTTTTCTATAATGTACGGGGTTAACGAGTTATAGGTCAAAATATATGGATATTACGCAGGACGTTCGACCCTGTATCTCGAGAACGGTAGGTTGTAGCTCACTTAAATTTGTTGTAATGAACTTCTCTCTATGAGACCTTTAAAGCAATATGTCACAAGACATACCATTCTATTTAAGATTTTAAAGTTGGTCCATGCCCAGCCTGACTGGGGCCGTGTAGGCAAAAAAATTTTGGCTGAAAATTAATCCCCCTATAATTAAGGAATACGGGTTTTTGCATTTTCTTGTATATTCAGTCATTCTCGAGATACGGGGGGTGGGGTGAGACTTTATGCTCACCCTGTATTATATAAATGCTTCCATTGCTCATTCCGTAGTATACCTCGCCACTCCAAAATTTGGTAACTAGCTCAATTTTATTTACTTCCAAGCTCTTTATCAAACACCTCGGCCGAGGTGTGAAGAACGCCAATACAAAGAAAGAGACAGCCCGGCAGAGTGTATTATTATTATTATTATTATTATACAACGCTTTATTAGGTATAAATGGACATTATGTACATAGAAATAATTAATTTAACAATGAAAAAAATGGAAACAATATATACAATGAAAATGAAAAAGAATAGAAAATATATAAAAACATAAGTCCTAACTAAAGGGCGGGGTTATTGCCTATGGCAATCTCTTCCACCCAACCCTTTATTAAAATATAAGGTTATTAAAATATACACCTTTGCACAAAAGTGTGATAGAGTCCATTTTAGTTTAACGTGGTTGCTGCTATGAACTACCCCATTTTGTATATTGTTGTGGCCAGCTTGACGCACCTATAGGATCGGTTTCGATCATGGAGAGATAAGCCGTAGAGAACTCCACAATAAGAAACTACACACATAATGGCTACCGTGATTACTTATTCTGTAACTACACAAAATGGCCAGTTTTCTGAGACTGGATCATTTTATCTAATAGCCGAGTTTATCACACAACCGAGAAATTTACCTGTTCTCCATGGATTTATCTCTAGGGATAATAGCTCCGTGAAACTGGCTGCGCCACTTCAAACACAAAATTTGGTGGTAGTATTCAATATAACGTATACTTATTTTCAGGATATCGATATGTAATTATAGAGAAAAAGTATGAGCTTTTACAAAGGCCGCTATAGATCATATTTAAATTGGCCTTGCCACACTTCACTCACGAAATTTGCCAGATATTAGTGTTATTACCGTGGTCGAGCACGTGTTCTAGCTAGAGTACACTCTGTGCTTACACGCACGTTGCATAATGATAAGAATTCCGAATGGAAGGATAACTTCTCATGTCTTGACTGTGTTTTAAACCAGCAAACTCTAGGCCTGACCTACATAAATTATACTGGATGCTAGTAAATTTATGACCACTATACATTTTCCGCGAAACCAGTAGAATAATTTTTTATCGATTATGAAGAGATATATTTGCTATTATATTAAATAAACTGTTGTGAAACCAAACGACTTTCCTTATGCCTCAAAAATAAATTTGGTATGGAAGTTGATTTCATATACCAAACCACAAAACTTTTCGATGAAATCGATGCCGCCATTTGGTGACGTTTAGCGGTTCTGTCAAAACGATAAAGACACGAAAAAATTATAAAAAACAACTCCTATTATTTTTTTGATATCTTGAACTTCTTGGAAGCCGGCACTAATTTACCGGTATTTTGGAGGTCCCGCCTGGACGTTTTTAATATTCATCTTAGATGGGGGTTATGACTTATCAAACCCAATGATTTTGAGATACTGATTACGAAATTGACATTAATTTTGAACTAACTATTATTGTTGAGTTACTAGTGGCGGAACTAGACTATTCGGGTGATAAAGAAAGTTCATGTGGTGTCACACCAGATTTTTTCTTAGTGAGTTTCTCTTTCTTTATAGATAAACCAATGAATAAACCAATATTTGTATATATTTCCTGCGAATGGAGGGTATAACGCCCTTCGTGATATTAACATGCAGTTGAAAAATAAAATTAAAATATGCCAGCGTCGATGGCATGTTGAATACACCGGTTCCCTTCAGAACACCGAAGTTAAGCGACATCCAGCGAGGTTAAGACTTGGATGGGTGACCATTCAAATTCTCGTGACGCTGGCTTTTCCGGCCCCACTCAGGCTGGGTGAGGTCAATGTGAGTAGGAGGTTTGTGAGTTTCCTGCGAATGGAGGGTAAAACCCCCGTCGTGATATGACCATGGCAGTTGAAAGCGACGTTAAACCCCACTTTTAAAAAAAAAAAAATTGAAATATTTTTCCATGATAGGTAGGTATTAAGTTAATTTGTTCAGAAGTAGAAGTATTTCTGTTATAACCTGATATTTTTGTTACATTTGTTTTTATTTTTCTATTTATAGTGGTAAAGCTGTACAGATGTGGTAATTCTTTGTGTTGTTATATTACAACTTTAGTGAGTAGCCTGGCATTTTGAAAATCCTTTAACATTATTTGCCTGGTAACTCATTGCTAGCTTGAAATGCCACAACTGGTTACTTGTACAACTACTCAAAGTGTATGAGTGGATCCTGATCATCCAAGTAAAGAGCATAAAAAAAACTTACTACGCTAGGAATCAAACCCAGCTCAGAAAGCATACATGCCTTTTCAGTCACAGAAACTAATACAAAATAAATTTAAAAACCAATAAAAACAAAAGAGAAGTGCAATTGAGACTTGGAACAAGCAGGTACTGTATTAATTTCACAATAATAAATACATATAATTTATTTATGAAAGTTAAAAAATATTAACTACATACAGTAGCACAGTACAGTACAGTAGCACCTTGACTGCCCCAGCAGTAGCCAAGCTCCCTACAACATCAACTAGTAATATATGATTGAGTGAATGAATGCGTAACATAGTAATGCTTCCAATTCTATACATACTAGACATTCGGAAAAAAAAAAAAAAAAAAAAAAATGCTGGATAGTTTTCCAATTCTAAGACCTCCCCAACCTTGTAATTATCTGTGTTGAATATATGTCCTTAAATAAAGTGTAAAATAATAACAATAATAACTTTTTAAAAAATGTACATTTTGAAAAGTTAAAAATCTGTTTTACGTGCACTATAGTAGTCAAGTGGTTAACACACTTCTGGTAATCCCGCTAGCATAATGATCCATTAGTTTGAATCCCACCCAGTGCATGAGTTTTCCCTCATTAATTTGAGTTTTTGACCACATAATAACAAGACTCTCAGGGTTAGGTGGTAGAAAATGCTTTGAGCATTAACTCGCCTGGTGGTTACCTTCCACTAAAGAGTGTTATTATTACTATATTATTTTTATTATTGTTTAACAATGACATAATTCAGATAGAATACAATGATACATGAGAGGACATTTAGACATTATAAAATACACACATGAATACATTTTACAAGTACACTTTTCAACAATGTTACAAATCAAAAATGTCTTATAATTAAATGTGCAAGCTTTTCAGGGTACATAGAATACTAGCAGCGTTACCCCTCTGAATTGCAAGGGATATTTTCTACCAAAGATGTTGAGCTGCCTTTCTATTCCTGGAAATATCCACAAGCAGGCTAGGTACATGGCTTCTACTTCATTTTGACAGTAGATGCTGTCTCTTAGGAGTATAATATGTAGTTTTTTTTTAAGATGAGTGTTTCACAGCTTTTTTTATTTCGTAGCCATGAAACAGGAGCTACTGTAGATGTTTGTGGTCTGTGTTGTAGTTTGCCCATCCCGTAGTATGCCTCCCCTCTGATGGGCGAGAAGGGACACAATACTTCCCATTTAGGTGCTGGGTCAACACGAGTGTACCGGAAGGTATCCCTTACAAACAATTGTAAACAAATTAAGAATACAAATTTTTGTCGGCATGGGGGATCGAACCCGGGACCTTCTGCATGGCAAGCGGGTGCTTAACCACTGAGCTAATCGCGCGCTCTATGATGATATGATGTAGTGAGAGATATGATGACTCTTTCCAAGCTTGGAGCAGGTTTGGTTGATCCATACCTGAAAATAAAATAAAATATACTATATAAATATTTTTAAATAAAATAAACTGATGTGAATGCAAACTTTTGTTACAAATGAATAGCAACTTTGGTTTTGTGTCCATCTGTTGGTCTGTTAACTGCATTTCTTATAATGTGCAAATTTCTGAAACTCCTAAACAAATTTGAAGAGAATTGGTTGAGAAATTTTGTAGATACAAGTGACTTAGTAACAATAATAATAATAATAATAATAATATCACCTTATTTATACTACCTGAATAGGACAATTAAAGTCCCATTATTCCGGCAGTAAGCTCAAGAGACACATTATTATGTGGTAAAAATCCCAAATGGGAGAATAATTTGTCATGTCCCGGCTGGGTTTCGAACCCACGACTTCTGGAATCTCTGGATTCATAGAGTGCCGCCTTTACCACTGAGCTACCGGGCCAGAAAAACAATAATAAAAGTTGAAAATTATGATTACCATTCATGAGGAAGTATTGTGTCCATAATGAATTGGCAGTGCATTGCCTTAAATAACAAGAGAATGCCAAAAATTGTCAAAACTGTACCATACTTATGGGTTCCTATTGATATAAGCTTGTTTTGTTTAACTTAAACAGCGTTTTAAGTAAGTTGTGGTTTGCATTGTAGTAAACCCCTATTAGCACATACAATAATGTACCTATGCCTACAAAAAAAACTGTGTTTCACATGGATCAAAGTCAGAGGTACTTTTTATAATATTCTGTGACAATGAACTAGCATTAATGTGATACACACTTAATTATTATGATATTTTTGATTATTATTAATGCCTTGGCTAAGTCTAAATGATAAAATATAGCAAAAAATTCATAAGGTTTGACCCCTAGTAAAAATATGTTACAATACAAAATAATCATAGCTGTATCCACCATTGTGGCCATGCCTTTGTTCATTTAATTGGGAAATGGCTGGTTTATCATGAAAATATCACAGAATATGCATTAAAAGTACCCGTGACTTTGATCCAAGCATCAACTAAGATTTTTTCTTAACTAGAGAATGCATAAATTGTATGTTTTAAAAGGTGTTTTCTATGATGGGGACCACAACTTAATAAATTAATAATTTAATTAAATTAATAATTTAATTAATAATTTAAAAGTTTAAAATAAGCTAGTTACCATTTTGATTCTGTTGTTATTTTCACAATATTTTTTATGTTTTTGAAGAAAAATGAAAACATGTGGTAC
This sequence comes from Bactericera cockerelli, assembly GCA_024516035.1. Lineage (NCBI taxonomy): Eukaryota > Metazoa > Arthropoda > Insecta > Hemiptera > Triozidae > Bactericera > Bactericera cockerelli. The sequence continues at coordinate 22,269 of JAMCCL010000169.1, forward strand.
ACAACAGGGAGGACCAAAACTATAAGTTAGTGCCCAAATTTTTTTTAATGACTAAGACATGTTCTCTCTGGTAAATTTCCAATGCTTTCCAAATCTTCCATTGCAGTCCTCATTCATAAAGAGGGAGCTTGGACCGAAGTTATTAACAACTATTGTCCGATTTCCCTTCTGAACAACTTTTCTAAAATATTTGAGAAATTGGTTAGCAGTCAACTTTCTCATCTCTTGGAGCATATTAAACTTATAATTAATTGATCAACAGTACACATTTAGGGCTAAAAAATTGACAGCTAACACCATTTCTTCTTTTCTACTTCAGCAGGACAATATGTTGTCATCAGATTTAAATGTCATGGGGATCTTTGGTGACCTTTCTAAATCCTGTGACATTGCATCTGTACCAGAAATATGATTACCCATATAGGTGGTAGAAAATGCTTTGAACATTAACCTTGCCTGATGGTTATACCTTCCACTAAAATGTGTTATTATTATTATAATAGATTCAGAGAGTCCGAGTTATAACACTAGATTTGTCAATATTACTTGTCACTCACTTGGCAGAAGTAAATATGTTTCTGTATTTGAAATCATATTTTAAATCAATGTTTTGGATTCAGTTCTTCAAAAAAAGTTCAAGCTAAATGTGTCCAAAATCTTGCTCAATTTAGCCTTTAAAAGTTCGGGTGACTGTTTGAAAAAGAGTTATGTTTATTATTCATTCAAATAACAGTGGAATATTTTGAGTTTCTTTATAAGTACAAGGTTTGCTTTTTAGGAATTGACTTTCAAAGTTAAAAAATACCTTCTACTGGACAAAAGTTGTAGTACATTTAAGTTAAACTAGACTAAAAAAATTGAAGTTCTGAAAGAGAATGCTATTATTGCTCTGTGACTTACCCTTCCTGTAGTGATGTGATTGTTGAGATATTGGTTAACTTTTAAGGATTATCAATAATAATCTCAAATCTGTACAAACTACAATGATTATTTTAATAAAACAAAGTCCAAGAGGAGATACCACTGAGATCACCTCAGTGGGAGATACAAATTTACTGACTGAACAAAACATCAAACAAAACACTCGATAAGCCAGCGTCGATGGCATGTTGAATACACCGGTTTCTTTCAGAACACCGAAGTTAAGCGACATCCAGCGAGGTTAAGACTTGGATGGGTGACCATGTAAATTCTAATTCTCGTGACGCTGGCTTTTCCCGGCCCCACTCAGGCTGGGTGAGGTCAATGTGAGTAGCAGGTTTGTGAGTTTCCTGCGAATGGAGGGTAAAACCCCCGTCGTGATATGACCATGGCAGTTGAAAGCGACGTTAAACCCCACATAAAAAAAAACACTCGATAATGTAAGGGAAATGAATTAAATAAAATATCCCACAATAAGGGATTGTAAATTTCCAATCAGAAATTTGTACTATCTATCCTGAAATTGACTAAAAATAGCAGACATGTGTGAAGTTAGCAAATTTCGAGACATAATGAGTTCGAAGGAAGGAAGGTTCGAAATATTAAAACCGACCCGCAACATGGGGTTTGCTTTCTCATTCAAGAGAGTTGAAGAGAACATTGAAATTCAAATTGGACTGATAAGAAATTGGTCAAATATCCCAGACCCAAGCCAGGAGTAGGGAGTAGGAATAGGAAAATCTTTGTGATTGAACTGACTGAAGGGAAAGCTGATTTAAGACCATCTGGTTCACCTACATTCAGATATTTTACATTCCTCATTGATATTTTCATTACTAAACTTATTTATCTGTACTTACCTGCAAGTATTCCTGCTTTAAAATGTCCCTCAATGTTGCTTACATATCAGAAGATGTTTACTTTTCCATGTTCTCCCTGGCTATGTCCAATGATAAATTAGAAGTCCTCAGTATGCTGATAGGAGAGGTGAGCAATCCGAGTTTAAAACAGATAAATGCTTTTTAAATTTAAATTGACAAGTTGCTATTTCAAGTTGAATTCCTGTTGGAAGCTGAGCAGAGCACTATTTCACTACATAAAGTGTATTCACCCTTTATTAATCTTTCTTGGCACCATAAGGCCAAATATTATATGCCTTACTTTGGAGAAAACCAACCTCAGTAGCTTGCTCGACTTTAACCGTCCTGTGTAACATTAATGTACACAGGGCCCTTGATTTGTGTGACAATAATGTTACACAGACAGATCTAAGTTTGAATCTCATGTGTAACAATTTTGTTACACATGATGTACTTTTCTTATAGAAATAAGATTCTCTTGACAAGTTACATTTCTGTATAGTGAGCTTAGAACTGAAAAGTTATTAATGTACACACACCTAAAAACACCTAGGACAAAGAACGCAAGATTATGAAAAAGTCCCACGATGGTTAAAGTGTTTATGATATATGTCACATCTTTCTAAAGTAAAGTTACAAAAAAAATCCACAATTCACTCAACCATATTGGTAGTAAAAGAATTGTATCGAAAAATAAAAGTCTTGGAGGGATTTTACTACCTCTGCTATATTTTCCTGATTATATTTTTCATATTAATTCTAATTATAGACAAAAGAAGAAAATGGTGTACAGTCAGTACATGTTTACATGATGGTCATTCCTCTACGTCTCACCAGACAACATGACCGAGTTGAAGCTTCTCCTGAGCAACTGTTTGAGGCAGCTACAGAGGCAGAAAAGTTATCCAAACTGTATAATCGAGAACTCAGAGTGATAGGATGGTTTCATTCTCACCCCCACATAACTGTGTGGCCTTCTGATGTTGGTAAGCATTGAACACACACATTTTTTTTCTCGGTTCAATGTCTCTTTCAACTGCATGGTCATATCCCAGTGGGGGTATTACCCTCCATTCACAGGAAACTCAAAATCCTCACCCAACCTCACCCAGCCTGGGTTTTACACATTTATTTTTTTCTTCATTCCTAATATATATAATTATAACCAGAAAAATCACTCAATCTTATCAATTTTTTTATCATTCTGGACTCATAAATTACAGCAACAGAATCACAATACTAATTAAAGGTGTTTCATAATATTTCTACAATTGTCATAGGTCCTACTATTGTTCTATTTTTCTAGATCTGAAAACTCAAAGAGACATGCAGACTATGGAGCAGTGTTTTGTTGGAATCATTGCATCTGTATTTTGTACAGACAAAAAAAACAAAGGTATTTTCATGTCTTCAAGTATAATCTTGAATTCCACTAATTTTACTTATAATTTTAACTACCTATATCATTTGGATCAACAAAGTGGATCATAGCTTTCATATTCATAAAATACACCTTTAGTGTATTTTCATGAATAAAATACACCTAGTCAACTAGTGTATTTTCACCTTTATTTTGGCACAGAAAAAAATTTAATTTGGTATATGTCACAAACTTAAAATTGATCCATTACCAAATCAATGAAAATAAAATTTGTTTTTAATAGATTCCCTGAACATTCATTGGTAATTTTTCGATTTTAAATCTCAAGACTCAGAGCCACTAGTCTAGAGAGTTCTCAATTTCAATAGTCTATCAATAAGTACAATTTGAACAACTTTTCCTCTGGCTTCCAGGAGAACCATCTTACATTGACCTGCTTCCAGACCAAGGATACAGACAGAGTATGTATTCCTCTTCATGTGGTACCAGATACGGACAACTCATTTCCCAATGCTCACCTCAAGGTAATCTATTCAATTATTTATTATTACTGCCATTATATCACTTATAACAATAATAATAGCCATTTGTGGCAACATCCATACCGGGTGAGGTTTATGCTGAGAGAATTACGTAAAAGGGGACATCAAATTGGATATCTCATGGGTACTACAATTACTACATATATACGTATATGTATATCTGGTGAAATTGAAGTCCCAATACCTATTTATCAAAAAATATTGCTCCCCTGCCAAGGATCGAACCTGGTACACCATGTGTGCAAGCCTAGTACACTACTTCACTCAGCCTTGCTGACAAGAGTGTTAAAAAGAAGAAGATAGAAAACGTAAAACAATCCCATGTTAGTGTGATACTTTTTCTCTTCTTTTTCCCCTGAACTCAGTTCTTTGAAATGAAAAGTCTCATGGATCAGTATGTGATATATATATACAAAAAAAACATTTTGATTTGTATTTAATTTGTTCACAGTTGATTGCAAGACTTCCTGGCATTCTTCTTGAAGAGGAAGCAATCAAGTACAGAAATAACACCAGTGACGATAATGACTGTCTCACCAAACAGTTCAACTCCTCAGGTATTTCATAATTCTTTTACTTCCGAGAAATTTCTACTATTAGAAATCGGAAGTATTGTGTTCGTTTTTGTAAAAAAAATATTTTTAATAGTTGAGGTGTGGTTAAGAATCTAGACTTGAATTGTAGACAAACTAGCATAGCGTATGAAATAACTAAATACACAGGACCAAGTTCTTCGTAGTATCATTTGCTATACAGGCCTGCTACTTTGTGGAAATCACTTCCCCCAGAGGTTAGGCTATAGAAACACATGTCTTCCTTTTGGCGTCTACTGTTTGAACATTTCAAAACAGTTTGAATATTGAGTACTAGCTTCTTATGCTTTTCTTTTTATTTATTCTTTTCTTCGCCTCCATTTTTTTTTTTTTTTTCTCAAAATTTATATGATATGATGTACACTGTACAATGGACAGGCACTTTACTTCTCTGATATTAAATAAATGGTAACCATATGAGTTTGATGGCAGAGATTCCCTCAGGTAATAATCACGCCCTTTGTCAATTTTATTCTTGTCAAAAAAGACTTATTATTAAAAAAAGTCTCTGAAACACTGTTTTTTTTTAAATAACAATTTATGAATTGATGCACATTAAATAAAATTAAAATTAATTAAATTAAATATTAAAATTTGTGTAGGATAAACAACGTTTCTTAATATAACTTTTGCGTTTTGTTTATAACACTGGTTTCAGTGTTCACCATGTCAGCAGTTCAGATCCAAGAAACCTTGACCAAGCCCCTCATGAAAGCTATAGAGATCCGGAACAAACTGACCCAGCGGAGGAAACAGGTGGAGGCCAAACTAGAAGAACTCAGGTCCGCTTGTGAGGGACAGCTCATCAGTGATATTTCCTAATAATCAGCAGCATCAGCATAAACAGAAAAGTGAGAAGTTGCACTAGATGTACAATGTACATTGTACATGAATATCAGAACAAACCTGGACAGCTTTTTCGAGCTTATTTGTTCTCATCAGCAGATAATAGCTCCGATTATCCATGTCATCAGCTGACCTCTCTATTTTAATCAGCATATAATGTATAATAATATATTATTATTATTATCTGATCCGGTTGCAGGGTTTTCAGTGAAACCCTTACAATTAACACTGCGACCTAATTAGATCTATTGTGACCAGTTAATTCTATTTGGTTTTAACGTCCTGATTGAGATAGATAGTCAGAACGGGGATTTTTACCTCCATTCGCTGGGAATCGTACCAACTACGCACATTAACCTCACCCAGCCTGGGTAGGGCCGGAATCGCCAGCCTCACATGTTCAGAGGGAACAGAATTTTCTGTGCGAAAAGTCTGCTCCAACCGGGAATCGAGCTCAGGATCTCTGGACTACGGGCCGTAGTCACAACCGTTACGCCATGGAGGCTGCACAATAATAATACATTACAGACATTTGTTTATACCGCCTACAAAATTCCTCATTGTGATTCCGGTAGAGTAAAAGATCTTCTACTGTAAAGTTAGATGTCCAAATGGCCCAGTGGCCCACTCATACCTCGTGAAGAAAAATGAGTAGTTACTTGAATGAAAATCGATTATTGGCGGCATTACAAGAGTATTTTTTTATACATATAAACATATGAAATCGCGTTTTGTATAAATGGACACGAAGTCCATAAACTGAGAAAAACAAATGGTGTGTATGGCCAATGGCCATAGATGTTGACATACATCACTATCTTAAGTTATAAAAATCCATTTACATCAATACATTCATAATAATCAACAGAACTCCAAAACATCTGGACCAAATGACGTCTCAATTATGTTCTATGTTGCCTATGAAGAAGTACTTTGTATTCCCTTAAAAGTTGAATTTGAAAAAAATCGCCGAATAAGAATTTAAGCTTTTTAATAAAAAATACTATTGCTGCCAGCCTTTCTTTTTGCTTTCACCCTAAAATTTCTAGCGTTATGAACACTTTTTGTACAAAATTTAAAATGTAAATAAACATGATTCAGTTTTTGTTAATTCTCCTGTTTATAGTTATTTCTCTATTGGTAATACCGTGGCTGATTGCCTTGGACGCACTATGACCTGAGTTTGATCCATGTTATAGTAAATGAACATGCAAATGAAAGAGAAGTTAAAGAAAGATACCAAAAGTATTGCTGAAATAAGGGGACTTTTTTTAATTTGGGCTTAATGTCGCTTTCCACTGCATGGTCATATCACGTTGGGGCTGATACCCTCCATTCGCAGGAAACTCAGAAACCTGCTACCCACATTAACCTGGGATGGGCCGGAATGCCTGCATCAAGAAGTCTTCATCTCGCTGGACGTTGCTTAACGCGCCATCGCGCAGGGAGGACTTTTTCTAAAGTTGGGTTTGACGTGACTTTCAAATATGGGTACTCCTTCAATTCTACTCGAGCAGCATGAACAGTTGTTGCTTACATTATTAATAATTATTTTTTTTTTAATAATAATTAATTATTATTATTATTATACTTTCTTGACAGGGTTTCTGCGAGTAATTTACTGCTCGTCTTATCTTGCCTCTCGCAAAATAACGTACCTAGCGAAAAGTATTTTAAATTACAAGATAGAAATGTGTTTCTATTTTGGTAGAAAACGTGAAATTAGAAGCGCTCTCAATTCATGCGTACCTAATAATAAACATAGATACCTCATAATGTACGTACTCACTACACAATAATTATGAATTTAATGTCGGTACGTACAAAATAATAATAATATCGCCTTATTTATACTGCCCGATTAGGATTATTATATCCCATTATTACAGCGGTAAGCCCAAGACGTAATATTATGTGGTAAAAATCCCAAGTGGTAGGATAACATATATTATAACATATGCATCACATTTGGCTTTAAACAGGATTAAAAAACAGTCTGGCTTATTTTTAATCCTGTTTCATAATTTGGCGCTCACTTTATTATTATTATCTCATGGAGCAGTCTACGGGGGTGTTTTTTTTTTTTGGTTAATTTTTTTCCCAGGTTCGGTATTTCTAAATATTTCCATTTTACTCTAAATATTTCCAGTTTAGCCTTCCCACTATTCGTGAAAGAAAATTGCGTTTCGTTACTTTTAAAGATAAACAATGGACTAAACCTAAAAAAGAACTGGAAGCAAGAATTTTCTAAATCCAATTTGGTTAACCAAACTGGAAGAAGATTTTTCCTCTTAAAAAAAAATGACTTTCTTCCAGTTCGTTCATTTTATTCCACTTGAATCCACTTTGGTTAGAAAGAAAAATACGGCTTATGATAGCTTGTTTAAAGTAAAATAAATGGAGGGTAGGCTAGGTACATTTTCTTACGAAAGGAATAAGTTATGCAAAAATATATTTAATATTTTCATGTACGAGGACGGATGTCAAACATAGCGTGCAAAATTGATCATTTCCATTTATTCTGAAAAATGTTTCTATGAAATTATCATAAACAACAATTAATTAATGCACGAAGTCAAAGGTGCGGTACATTTTCTTAGGAAATGAACTGCAAACTGCCTATAAAAAGTACCTGAACAGTTTAACATGACAAACTGGCAATATTAATGTTTTGAAAAGTCTTTCCATGACGGTAGCCGTTCCTAATATATGACATTTGTGTCGACCTGAGACCCGTTCCAGACACCGTTTTTGGAATCACCAAGTCTCTCAACCTTTCAACCGTCACACAATTGACGCTGAAAAGACTATCTTTTCCGTGTTTTAAATATCCTAATATCTTATTCCTGCCTATAATTCCGCCACTGGTCGCTGCTAAAATTAAAGCACCCACTCATTTTTCCTCATGAGGTATGAGTGGACCCCGAACACCCAATTACAGAGCACAAAAAAACCCTACTCCGCTGGGGATCGAACCCAGGTCACCGTGCGTACAATGCCTAGGGCGCTAACTCACCCAGTCAGCGGAGACATTTTTGTTTTAGTGCTTTTTTATAATTTCGGTCTTATTCTTCATTTTTGTTGTAATTTTTCAATTTTGTTTTAAATGTAGGTACTCGTGACTTTGTAAAAGGAATCTTTTATATGTATAATAATAGAAATACCTAGACAATATATTTTTTAAATCTCCTACATTAAGAAAGCCTACACCAAAATTTGGGTACCTCCACTCGGAAAAGAAAACATGACTAATCATCGATAGACGGCATAAAAGAAAACTTAAATGAAAATGAAACATCGCAAACAGTCGCGACCGGTGGGAAAATGTTTTGGGGGTGCTGCCACATAAAACCGGACTAAAATAGAATTTGTAGAGTCGCTCTTTCAGTATCTAAAGATTATGAGTTTATTTACCTTGCCAATCCTAATAAATATGCATTCATTATTCTAGAATTGTGTGATAATTGTCATTGTGTAAGAGCTAGTACTTGGCAAAATCCTCTCTTTTTCTTTTTGTCCAGGGGTGCTGCAGTTCCACAGCTCCTTAGCACCGGCCGCGCCTGATGGCAAATATTCGTGTAGTGACAGAGATGTCGTAAATAATACCGTATCGCCGTGTGCATTATTGTTTGGCATCGATAGGTACGATAATGTTTGCTTTATGTCAACAGGGCGGAAGCCAAAACATTCATTGTGGTGATAGTTTTGCCCTGACGAGCCCTGTATGGTGTAATGTTAGCGTTACCTTGTTTCTTCTATTACTCTGTCTTATCCCGCTTGAGCAGGGTCGACGTTGTTCAACCTCATGGTTGAGGTTGGTTGGTTTGGCACCAACCCTGTTTACCGTGTACAACATCATGGTATAGACATCAGTGTCGCGGACTCGTTACCTGGAGGTCCTGCCACGGAAGTATACTATAAGGCTATAAGAAGTATAGCCCAACACTAGCATTATGCTGAAAGGGCTATAATAACTTTCATATTTTTCATTTCATTTGTATATACATATTTATGTATGTATTATATTGTTATATCAAATTGTATTTTGAATTAATAAATAAAGTAGGTACTTATTTAAAAAAATACCTATGTATACAAAGTACCTAACTTCAGTAGAATTGCAGGGTGTTATTATTATTATTATTAAACAATTTATTAGATATAAAAAGACATGTATGTACAAAATAATTATTATAACAATGAAGAAATGAAAACAATATATAGGTACAGTAGAAAGGAAAAAGAATAGAAAAACGTATATAAACATTTGTATGTCCTAACTAAAGAGCGGGGTTTTTGCCTATGGCAAAGTTGTTAAAAAATATATATAGGTATTATATAATCTCTACTGCTAATATGGGGAAAAAAACTACAATAGAATCTCGCTAACTTGAAATGCCGATAGATCGAAAATCCTGTTAACTCTAAAGAATTCTGTGGCCCTTGTCGAACTTTGCTCTTTTTTCTAGATCCCGATAACTCTAACGGACCCTCTGGCCCTTGAATTTCGAGATAGCAGGACTCTACTCTATTTGTAAATATGTAGCTTGATTGTACGTAATTAAAGCGGTGACACTGGGGCTTCGATGGGCAAGGACTTCGATTGTTAAAGACCTCTCTTTAAATAAATGTTCATTTAAAAAAATTGGTGACACCAATTTTATTACGAAAAAGTAACATTCGTGTTCAACAAAATTAAATTGCTCATGTGAAGTCTTCGCACGCGAACCTTAGTTAACATGCATGTGAAAATGTGCATTAATGTCATATTTGACCCAACTCACATGCAAATGCAACTGAAGTAACCAATGTCAACTTTTCGGGAACATTGTGGGGAAATATTTCGCACCCGGATCACCTTATGTGCAACCTATAATAATATGCAACCGACTTCAGTAGCTTGATAGATAAGGTGGCTGACTTGTAACCTTAAGGTCGGTGGTACAAGTCCCGGTTTCAGCGTAGATTTAGTAAAGCGAGTATCTGTCGTTGTGATATCACATAGTGACCAACACCAAATAATATGATAACTTTTTTTTAAATAATAATATGAGTTTTTTTGTAAAACAGTTTTTCTTCTTAATTTTTCTCTTCAAAAATGTTGGGTTAGGTGGTAGAAAATTCTTTGAGCATTAACGTCGCCTGGTGGTTACCTTCCACTAAAGAGTGTTATTATTATTGGTACTAGCGTCGATAGCACGTTCAATATTGTACCATGGCCTCATTCTAGAAACTACTCTCACTCTCCTAATCCCCAAATCTCCCTTTCAACACAACGCACTCTGATTGTTTATTTTGTTCAAATTAACCAATCAGAGTGCGTTGTGTGACGGTTGAAAGGGAGATTTGGGGATTAGGAGAGAGTGGAGAGTGGTTTCTGAAACGAGGACCAGTTTCCGTTCGGTCACTGAAGTTAAGCCACGTTCAGCGACACCTGCTTTGGGATTTGATAGGTGACTATTCAAATTAAAACACTCGTGATGCTATCTATTCTTATACGTGTCTTTCTTATACGTGAATGTTCCCAATCTATATTAATCAACATTTTCCTCTGTCTTTCTTTATACATGTATCTATCTAGTCAACCTTTTACTATATTTCAACACTTATCTTCTCCTCATTTTATTATTTGATTTTAGAATAAGTAAATATATTATGTTCAAGTTAGTTTTAAGACTAGATATAAGAAAATTGTATACACCGTAAAAAAAAATTATATTATTATTATAATTATTCCTTATAGCGGGTAAACCCGAGTTACGGCATGAGGCATGGCCTTATATTTATTTTTCCTAACCCTACTCTACGCAATAAGTCTTTGCCGTATATCGTTTCAGGCTTGAATTTGGCGCCACCACCGATTTCTAGCCCAAACCTGGCAGGGGCAGGTTAATCTGGCTGGATCATTGGTAAATTTTCGTGAAAGAAAGGTACAACCCTTGTCTCAAACTGAACCCAACAACGTAAGAAAAGTTTACGTACCTAGAAAGGTTCGGACTCAATTGGTGATCATTTCCGGCCCATCTTAGGCTGGGCGAATGTAGGGTCGAATGACTTCGATCCTAGAACTAAAAGAACATTAATAATAATTATTCCGTGTCCGTGAGATAAGTACAGTTGGCTATCCCCCAGTGGTGAGGTGCCCAGATCCAACATTTTATTTGGTTTTATCGTCCTAATTTTATTTGGTTTTATCGTCCTGATTTTATTTGGTTTTATCGTCCTAATTTTATTTGGCTTTATCGTCCTGATTTTATTTGGTTTTATCGTCCTATTTTAATTGGCTTTATCGTCCTATTTTTATTTGGCTTTATCGTCCTGATTTTATTTGGCTTTATTGTCCTGATTTTATTTGGCTTTATCGTCCTGATTTTATTTGGTTTTATCGTCGAGAGAGTTTTTACCCTCCAATCGCTGGGAAATGTACCAGCTATCCATATTAACCAGGTTCGTGGGTTTCCCGCAAATGGAGAGTAACACCCCCGTCGTGATATGACCATGAAGTTGATAGCGACGTTAAGCCCAAATTAAAAAAAAAAAATATTTTGTAAATAATTCCCCTTAATTTTCTGTATATAGTTTTTTAGTATTTTATATATTATGTTTTGTATTTTTTATACGTAAAATGTCTTTATTTTTGTACTTTTTATATTAGTCTATAGTTATAATTTATAATATTAACTACTTACTTTAATCTGTTTTTGATTTTTCTAACTTTTTTTTCATATGAATGTATGCCAACCTCCAAAAAATTGTAAAATAAATAGTACAAATAAATAAAATCAATCAATAATTCCCCTTAAATATGGCAGTAATTTTTTTGGACGGCATTGCGTTGGCCCTGTACTTTCTCACGTTCATGATACCTGACAGACCGGCCCTATCTCCCGAGCTATTTATGAGAGGCTGATGAGACCTTATCGCAATTATCCCGTTGCAAGACGCCGGGTACAGCTAGTTAGCGGGCACATAGATTTTCTTCTATCTCTCTTATCAAAATGAGATTTACGCATCTTTTAAACGTTTTATACTCACCTACCTATCACTTACAGTTGTTTCAATATTTTTAATAACTCTTAATCCCTGTTATTTTTTCACCTACTAAACGGGCACATGGATTTTTAAACATTAATATCTCTCTTATCAAAATGTGATGTACGCGTCTTTTAAACGTTTTATAGCCACTTATCACTTAAAGTTGTTTCAATATTTTTATTGTAAGATGTTCGTTATGTTGTTTTGTTTTCTTATAAATATACATACAAATTATGTATACAGATTAAAAAAATAAATAATTAATAACTCATAATCCCGGTTATTTTTCACCTACTAAACGGGCACATGGATTTTTAAACATTAATATCTCTCTTATCAAAATGTGACAACGCGAGTATGTGATAACTCTCCTATTGTAATTGTTTCCTATTTTTTTTTCTTTCTCTTAATCCCTGTTATTTTATTCACCTGATAAGCGGGCACATAGATTTGAATTATTTTATTAATTGTACAGCATATCGTATAATATAATATGCATATCAATATAATATTCAATATCTCTGTTATCAAAAATTATTATTTATTTATATCAATATACGGGCGGAACCTTTTCTATTTATACAAAGTGACCCTAACTATCAAAAAAAAAAAAAAAAAAAATAATAAACTTAACACAAATAAGCAAATATATCTATAACAATGTAAATTTAAAAAAAAAAATACTTAAAAAAAAAAAAAAAAAATATTAGATATTTCTCGGAAGTAAAAATTAAACTAAAATAAAACTAAGAAAGAAAAACGTATAGAATGCGTTTTTTACTGTCTATTACCCATAGGTATAGAAAGAATTGTTTCATTTTTATTTACTTATTAATTCTATTTATTTAGATAGAAAGTAAGTAGTAACCGTGCGCGCGATTAGCTCAGTGGTTAAGCACTCGCTTGCCATGTGGAAGGTCCCGGTTTCGATCTCCCGTGCAGACAAAAATTTGTATTCTTAATTTGGTTACAATTGTTTGTAAGGGTTACCTTCCGGGGCGCTCGTGTTGACCGAGCACCTAACTGGGAAGTATTGTGTCACTTCTCGCCCATCCGAGGGGAGGCATACTACGGGATGGGCAGGCTACAACACAGACCACCAGCGTCTACAGTAGCTCCTGTTTCATGGCTACGAAATAAAAAAGGCTGTGAAACACTCACCTTTAAAAAAAAACCTAGGAAAACTTATTTACGTATGTGTGTTTATGCAAAATGCCGTGCACCCCTTTGTACACGCACATAGATTTTAAGTAGGTACCTATTTTACGAGGTTTTTTTCAAAACGTGATTTACACGCTCGTTTTTATACTTTTTCTATTTTTATAATTTCATCTTTAATATATTTACCTCTATTTATTATATATATATATATATATATATTTATTTACTATTTATTAACTATATGTGTATAATACTTATACTTATAGTTTTATTATTTATTTATTTATTTTATCTTTTTACTATCTATTTTTATTAGAAAGTAGGTACTTCTATGGCTAGGTAAACTTTGTTTATCTGTTCAAAACTTTCAGAGTGCGTGTGGAAGTTTTCTTTTATTCGTGTATAGAAACGGAACGATGTCTCTCCTTCTCATATCAACCTGTTATTGAATTAATATTGTTGCATTTTTTTTTTAATTTTTTTTTTCTTTCGGTAGGAAACTTTTGTAAAATAGAAATAGTTTTTTTTTTACTTTTCTTATCCTATAGAAAGGAAAGTAATGGAATCACCCAAAATAGTCAGTTTTCAGTGCCAAAACAGGTTTTATTTTTTTTTTACGGATTTATTTTACGAGGCAGGATTCTCAATTTTTGAGCTCTTCCATACAAGATAATGTAAATAAATATACATATTAAGAAGCAAAAGCGCTTTGGCCGTTTTATTTCAGTTGTATCTTACTTCCAAGATTCACGATAGATTTCGGAAGTTATGTGTTTTTACCAACTATATTTTTTTCACTCTCTATTACCTGTAGTCCTATAAGATTGTTTATAAGTTTAGTGTAGGTACTTTGTTTATAAGGGTGCTATAAGTGTAAAAAAAAAATGTTTACCTACATACATATCGAACCAGTTCTTGAAATTATCGTAAGGAGATACTAAAAACGGGATTTTTTTAGTTTCTCCTATGATGTTGCAAATTTCTATCGATCACAAAAAATAAGTCTAATTATTCTAAGAGGAAATGCGGCGGCAGTTGTGGGCTGTGTGCCCCAGGGAGATGAGTTGGTTGACTTGTTTTATAGATAGTAGAATAAATAAAAAATCACATCAGTTCTCCTCGAAAAAAAAAAATTGGATTTACCGGCCTGTTGTTTCAAAATGGGTCTGTTAAAAGGTTCAACAGTGTGACAAGAGTGCTTTGAATAGTTGCCTACTTAATGACATTATTCACAGTGATGATGTTGCAAATTTAAATAAAAAAACCGCCTGAATTGTGCCATTTAATAACCAACACGGATGGGTAATAAATTGATCGCAAATATTGTACGGGAGTACTTTTTCTCTACATGTGTGATCAAGGTGGAAATTACGTGGAATTAATTTCAAGCCTAGGTGAACACATCGAATTTTCCTTTTGTTGATAATTTTATTCAAACTATTAACTCTAATCTTTATCTTCTGTTAAATTAAAGCGGTTCGTTTCAACTTAGTTATAGGGAAACTCGAAATAATTAAATAATTTTCATTCCAATTTCGTCTCCCATAACTAACATGTCGGACGAAGAGAAGTCCATCGAAGGTCTATCTCTGGAGGTGCTTCTTCAGTTACACTTGAACACAGAATCGTGCCCCTGGACGGTTCAGAACTCTCGTCTTCACGGGCAGGGACTGTTTGCAGCCAGGGGGATTGAAGAGGGAGAGGTCATTTTTCGCGACGTAGCCTTGGTGCGAGGTGAGTGGTAACCGAAGGTCGCTGGTTTGACACGCGTTTGGGCGAGATTTTCAGAAAGGAAATCAATGGTCGTTACTGGAATGACACGTAGAATGAAAAATCTTTCCAGATATGCACAGTCCGACTTTGGAATTCGTTGCCATCTGGAATTAGAAACTTACAAAACCTAAGTTTATTCAAATCTGAAGTGGTTCGTTACTTGAAGCTTGAGTAAAGAGCCGCTTCTCCGTCGGTTGGGTGGAAGAGCTCATTCATGAGAACCCTGCCACAATAGGAAAGCCAAAAAAAAAAAAAAAAAAAAAAAAAAAATGATCTATGCACTTCTAAGTCATTCGAGGGAGAATTGGAAAACAGTATTTAATTTAATCTATTTTTTAACGGACTTTTTGTCTTTCTCTCATGGTTTAACAATTTCGCTTTCAACTACATGGTCATATCACGACGGGGGTTGTTAATTATAAGGGTTCTCAGTGAAAACCTTGTAATTAACACTGCGATCTAACTAGATCTATTGTGACCAGTTGATTCTACTTTGTTTTAACGTGGTGATTTGAGCTAGATAGTTAGAACGGGGGTTCTACTGCCGTGGCCCAGAGATTCTGAGTTCAATTCCCGCTAGAGGCTTATTCCTTCCGTACACGTGAGGCTGGCATTTCGTGAGATTAATGTGGGTATCTGTTATGATTCCTAGCGAATAGAAGGTAGAACCCCCGTTCTAACTATCTAGCTGAAATCACCACGTTAAAACAAAGTAGAATCAACTGGTCACAATAGATCTAATTAGATCGCAGTGTTAATTATAAGGGTTTCACTGAAAACCTTGTGACCAGGTTAGAAAAAATAAAATAAAGGAATAATTTTGACCGACAGACATATACAAAACCAAAGTTGCTCAGGAGGTTATGAAATGTCCAGAAATATGAAAAAAATTGGGGCAAATAAATATTTTTTTATACAAAAACGAAAACAATACTTCCGATTTATAATATTGGAATTCTATCGGAAGTAATAATACCCATTATCTACCATTGAGTCAATAAAAATGAAAATTCAATTGAACATAATGCCTATTTATCAGAGTATTTTGTGTGTTGCTATGATCGACAGGTGGTATTGTTGGATTAATGTGTTTTTTTATAGGGTTGGGTGTTTTCCCAGTAATCCAATAACTAGAGAACACTACAAAAACACATTCGTCTTTACTGTGTTTTTAATGGTTTTATTATCAACTTGAAATTTTATCAACTATTAAAATTATTGTATCTACGGATTTTGAAAAACATCTAAAAAACACGAAACCGGGGATTGGGAACTTTATCTATCCAAAAGAATTTGTTAGCGCTAGTGCAGTAAATCGAGGGTTTTGCTCGCCAAACCGAGGCGAGTTGGCAAAACCCTTGATTTAATGCACGAGCGCTAATTTGACGAAGCCTTACGTTCCCAATCCACGGTTTCGTGTTTTCTAGGTGTTTTTCAAGATTCGTAGAACCGGTCATAACTCTGGAAAGGATTCTTTTATTTCTTCCAACAACCCTGAAAAACACAATACGGAATTAAAGTGTTTTTCTAATCAACTGTAGAGATCGTTTCAACTATGACAATATAAAAAGAACAGAAATTAGTGACTTATCTTGTCTTATACTCGTAGTACTAATAGAGGTGATTCCCCCGGCAAAAATTTTATTTCAAAAATATTCGTCGAAAAATTCAAAAAAAAAAAAAACTTGGGAAAAAAAACAAACAAATAATATTGCTACTTATTTTTTTGCTACTTACTTATTTGCTACAAAGGCTTATTATTTTTTTACAGGGAATGGTGGGTCATTCATTTTTAAATATCAAGACCATTATCGATTTTTTTCTTTCAAATCCAATGGCATATAAAATTACCTGATGCCATCTCTACCTTATTCTTCTCCAGGGCCTCGCTCAGGACCCTCAAAGGACCCTCTGTGTGTCAGCTGTCTCTCCTCTAGCACCCCTCTACGCCCGTGTTCCAGAAGCTGTCGCCTGCCCGTCTGCTCGTCCAACTGTGAAATCTCCCCTGAACATCAACCCGAGTGTGAGTTTCTTCGGAATCATTGTCGTCAGAGAAACGAGTCAACAAGTGATCAGTGTAAACAAAGTGGCACTTTGGACGTCAAAGGGTTGAACCAAAATAATGACCTTCTGAAAGACAAAGGGCCGATAGCTAAGCAAACTATCCACTGCTTAACGGAGGCAGTAGAGATAGACAAGCTGAAACAAATAGCATCGCAGAAGAGAAACTCAATGGCTCCACCGAACAAGTAATAGATCGTGAAGCTCAACCAAATAGCCTGACAAAAGATAGTATAAATAGAATTGATAGCTTAAATAAACAGAGTATTGATGGACAGAATCGACCAAATAGTATCAAAGAAGTGGAAGCCAATAGCTCAACTGAAGCTGTAGATAGACAAACTCAACTCAATGGTTTTACAGAAGATAACATCAACGGATTGGATGACTCGACTAATACGAGTATCAAGGGCCCATTTCACCAAAGTGTAGACACACAAGATCAACCAAACAACCTGAAAGAGGTTATTATCAATGGAGTAGATCTAATAGATGGCTCAAATAAACAGATTGTCGTTACACAAAATCAACCAAATGGCTCTTCTAAACAAAGTTTGAATCGAGAAAGTCAACCAAATGGGATCACAAAAGATAGTATTAATGGATTAACTAACCAAAGAATTGATAAGGCTACACAACCCGCACAAGATAGTATTAATGGATCAACTGAGCAAAGAATAGATAGGCAAGTCGAGTCAAATGGTTCTACGCCAGAAAGTTTAGAAGGCATCAACCTGGAGCTAGTGAGAACCGTGACACCCCTGCGGTGCTTGCAGATGTCAAAACTGAAGCGGGCGATAATGAAATGGCTGGAATCTACAGAACATCCGTTTGTGAGGTAAGGAGGGCAGTTAAATTTGTTGACTGGTTAGAATAGACGTTAGCCATGGGCAAGGTCTCTGAGGGCGAGGGCGAAATTAATAGACAAACTTGGAGATCAAAAGTTCGGACTAGACAGCGCTCATAGTGGTATTTGACGAATCTGGCTAGCCATTAGTCAATTTCTAAAATCGACCCTGGAAATATTAATTTGGTATTTTCAGGTAGATATGTATATTACTAACTATTAATTGATATTTTCCGTCAAATCAAAAACTGAGCCACACCTGTCAAACCAAAGTTAAAGATGGTTGTCAGCATTCAGTACAGAAATATTTTACAGAAATTCGTTCAACTTCCGATCTCTTTTGTACGAAGCACAAAACAAAAATCCAGCCTCCGTGGCATAAACCATCCTCCGTGGCGTAACGGTTGTGACTACTGCCCGTAGTCCAGAGATCCTGAGTTCAATTCCCGGTCGGCGCAGACTTTTCACACAGAAAATTCTATTCCCCCCGTACACGTAAGGCTGGCAATTCCAGCCCTACCCAGGCTGGGTGAGGCTAATGTGGGTAGCTGGTACGATTCCCAGCGAATGGAGGGTAAAACCCCGTCCTAATCAGGATGTTAAATCAAATACACTCGTTGGCGTTAGGAAGGGCATCTAACCATAAAAATGTGCCACAACCAACCAAATTTGTAAAATTGTACTTATAAAATAGTAAAAAAAAAACCTGTTTTTTTCCTGTTGGCTCGTTCCAGATCGACATTCTCAAGCGCCACCTCAGCCTCCCCCTGCCGACCGCCACTGAGGCGTATCTCCGCCACTGCTGTGGCACCCTCGACACCAACGCATACGGTGGCACCGGGCACGGCAAGATTCTCAACTTCCGAGGGCTCTACGCCCTCTCCGCCCTCATGAACCACTCCTGTGCGCCCAACACCACGTACTTCTTCGACAGCGAGAGTCGCATGGTGGTGAGTTACACCCATTTGTCAGATAAACCTGGATATAAGTCCTGAATGTCAAATAATAAACCTGGATGTCAGTGAAACCTGGATATAAGAGAACTGAAGTGACCGGAAATTTTTTCTCTTAAGAATATTCAGTTTTCTCTTATAAAGAGAAAAAATCTCTTTTAAGGAGGTACATTGGCCCGAAAACGATCTTGACCTAGAATGACCTTTACATAGAAAGAATTTGAAATGAAATGACCTCGACCTAGAATGACGTTGAAATAGAATGAATTTGAACTAATATGACCTTGAATTTGAATGTCCTTGAAAAATAATGACTCTGACCTAGAATGACCTTGACCTAGTACGACCTTTATACATAAAGACCCTGGACTAATATGACCTTGAATTTAAAGGACCTTGAAGTAGTAGGTATATATGTACAATATATAATTATATTGTAAAATATAATAGCCCCTTACTCGTGACAAAATATGGCCCACGCCTCCTTTGAATTAATATAATTCTGGATGGATTAGACTCGCTGATTCCAAAAAAGTGCTTTCTACTAAAAGTTATCATATTTGTGTTAATCACAATTTTGATTTTACTCAAACTTGCTTTACTAAATTTTTGCTTAACTTGAGACTTGAACGATCCACCGCCAGGTTACAAGTGCGCCGCCTCATGCATCTACTGAGGTCCGGGGGCGCCAAATTTAGGCCCGAAAAGATGTACGGCAATGCCTCATTGTGTAGAGTAGTGTTACGTGAATTTTTGAACCTGTTATTTATGTTTGACAACTTAATGTGATTTTTTTTTTTTTTTTTAAAAAATAGGGTTAGGTGCAATAAATACAAGACCATGCCTCGTGCGGCAGGCCGGAACTCGGGGACAGCCACTGAGGTCGGTTATTATTATTATTATACATGTTGAATCAAGTTTTATTTTTACAAAATATGACATAGAATATATACATACAAAGATATTGAAATGAATAAACAAAACTTGATCAAGGGCTAATGCCAACGGCAGTCTCTTCCGATTGTTATTAGTTATTAGTTCTGTCCCAGTAGCTCAGTGGTAAAGGCGGCACTGTGTGAATCCAGAGGTTCCAGAGGTCACGGGTTCGAAACCCAGGCGGGACATGACAAGTTATCCTCCCATTTGGGATTTTTACCACAATAATAAAAACGTCTTGGACTTACTGCTGGAATAATGGGACATATTAGTCCTGATCTGGCAGTATAAATAAGACGATATTATTATTATTTTCACAGGTCAAAGCTGTGCGCAGGATCAATGAAGGAGAGGAGATATTATCCACCTACACCTCACTCCTGTGGGGGACCGCCACCAGGAGATCCTTCCTGAGTAACACCAAAACCTTCCTGTGCCGTTGTGTGAGGTGTCAAGACGCCACTGTAAGTTATGATGGCGGGTCAAGCACGAGCCGTGTTTTTTGCTTCTTAGTAACACAAAGTAATACAGGCGAACCTGGATATAAGAGAACGATTTCCAGGTCTAATTCATTTCTGTTCAAGGGAAAATAACCTCTTTATAAGAGAGACCTGACCTCGATATACATAAGAGAACGATTTTCAGGTCAAATGTATCTCTCTTTAAGGGAAAATAACCTCTTTATAAGCGAAACCTGGATATAAGAGAAACCTGGATATAAGAGAACAATTTCCACGTCTAATTCGTCTCTCTTCAAGGGAAAATAACCTCTTTAAGAGAAACCTGACTTCGATGTAATAGAACGATTTTCAAGGT
Source organism: Bactericera cockerelli (assembly GCA_024516035.1). Lineage (NCBI taxonomy): Eukaryota > Metazoa > Arthropoda > Insecta > Hemiptera > Triozidae > Bactericera > Bactericera cockerelli. Next base: position 42,994 of record JAMCCL010000169.1, read on the forward strand.
CAAATGAATCTCTCTTCAAGGGAAAATAACCTCTTTATAAGCGAAACCTGGATATAAGAGAACAATTTCCACGTCTAATTCGTCTCTCTTCAAGGGAAAATAACCTCTTTAAGGAAAACCTGACTTCGATGTAATAGAACGATTTTCAAGGTCAAATGAATCTCTCTTCAAGGGAAAATAACCTCTTTATAAGAGAAACCTCGATATAAGAGAACAATTTCCACGTCTAATTCATCTCTGTTCAAGGGAAAATAACATCTTTAGGTATGAGGGAAACCTGGATAAAAAAATTCAGGTCCCTTGAGTTCTCTTCCATTCACGATTGACTGTCTAGGTAGTGACTGCCTACTGCAAGCATTAGAATTTTTCATACATTGTTTATTTGTGTTTAACGCCGCTTTCAAATATTTGGTCATAAATTATGCCGAGAGTTTTACGCACCTTTCGCTGGACAAACAACCGAGCTAATCAAATTATCCTCACCCAAATCATTTCGAGTCCCTTGATTGTTTTCTAATACCCAAGTTGTACTGTACAGTAGTGTACAGTCTGTCCCGGTAGCTCTGTGAATCCAGCGATTCCAGAGGTCGCGGGTTCGAAACCCAGCCGGGACATGACAAGAAATCCTCCCATTTGGGATTTTAATACGTCTTGGGCTTGCTGCTGGAATAATGGGACTTAATAGTTCTAATCGGGCAGTATGAATAAGGCGATAATATTAGATATCATTTACCTTATCCATATTTTTTAAAATACTTTTTCATCATTTATTTTTATAAACATATAACAATTAACAAGCACAGAAACATAACTTAAATAAAAAAATATTATATACTTAGATAAAATGCTTCAAATTGTTTTTTGTTATTTAAATTGCAGTTGAAGAGACCCGAAGTGCCCAAGCATATATCCCATTATGCTAAACTGTTAGCATAATAGGACTCCCTGTCTCGAGCCGACAGTCTAAATAAAGCACTACTATACTATCTTTCTCCAGGAGTTTGGCACCCGTCTGTCTGGCATCCGCTGCAAGGCGAGACCCTGTCGGGGGGTTCTCCTTCCGTCCGATCCTCTCGACATCAGGTCCGAATGGTTTTGCGACTCCGGACAGCGCCTCCACAAGATTGGCGCCCAGAAAGCTTTCCAAGTGCTCAACATTTGCTCAAAAGTCGCCGAAATGCTGACGCAAAACGAAGACGTCGCTCAGATTCGAACATTTCTCAGAAGCGTTCCGGACAATGCTCAGTCAGCGATTCAGATTCGAAAGCATTTTGTGCTGCACGCTAAAAGTGTGCTGACTGGTATGTTTTATTATTTAGTAATTTAGTTGACGAACGCCCAAGAACATAGTGGCTAATGAACAGACGAAATTAATCAACTTTATATATGTACAATCAAATGTATCATGAGCGCACGAATAGCTCAGTGGTTAAGCACTCCCTTGCCATGTGGAAGGTCCCACAAAATTTTTGGTTACAGTTGTTTGTGAGGGATAACTTCTGGTGCGCTCGTGTTGACCCAGTAGCTAAATGGAAACTATTTTGTCACTTCTCGCCCATCAGAGGGGAGGCATACTAAGGGATGGGCAGGCTACAACACACACCACAAGCGTATACAGTAGGTCCTGTTTCATGGCTACGAAATAAAAAAAGCTGTAAAACACTCATCTATAAAAAAAAAAAAAATGGCCAATGGCCGTTCTCAATAATATAATAACACTCTTTAGTGGAAGGTAACACCAGGCGAGGTGAATGCTCAAAGTATTTTCTACCACCTAACACTCAGAGTCTTATTATTATGTAGTCACAAACTCAAATTAATGAGGAAAAATTCATGCACTGAGTGGGATTCGAACCAACGGATCCCTACGCTACCTGGATTACCAGACTAGCGCGTTAACCACTTGACTACTCAATCAGGATGTTAGTGACTATGCATTCCAGCATAAATCTTTTCCAGTGGTGTGACTTTTTTACTTTTCTTATCCTATAATAAGGAAAGTATTTTTGTATTCAGGATACCTTGAAATCCAAGCTTTACACATGCATTTTCTATTTGCGTATTTTACAGACTTCCCGGATGAAAAGTTGCTGTTCAAAGAGGAATCCTGTGTCAAACTGCTCGATCTTATTGCCTTGCTCAAACTAGGAGGAAATTATCTAAGAGGTGAGGATACAAAAACATAAGGGTATTTCTGGTAAGCCTTAGGCATTCTCTGCCACTTCAGAGACGCTTTATTTTTGGTCCGAAATCACTTGACTACCGTGCACTGGTAGTCTGGTATTGTTAACGCGCTAGTCCCGTAATCCAGGTAACGTAGGGATCCGTTGGTTCGAATCCCACCCAGTGCATGAATTTTCCTCATTAATTTGAGTTTGTGATTACACAATATAATAAGACTCTTAAGGGTTAGGTGATAGAAAATGCTTTAAGCATTAACCTCGTCTGAGGGTTACTTTCCATTAAAGAGTGTTATTAATATTATTTTTTATGATTTCATTCTTGTCCTGTTTTCAGGACTGATTCTCAAAGAATTGTATCTTGTCTTGCAAGAAAAGTCGAGGCGCTTTCCGGACGATAAAGTGGTGAGTTGATGACGGAAGTTAATGATATGCACGAACCAAACAAACAGTTTTATAGACAGCGCTGCAGCGTCGATTGAACGTTGAATACACCAGTTCTTGTTTTGTCACTGAAGTTTAAGCTACGTCCAGCGAGGTTAGGACATGGATGTGTGACCATTCCAATTCAAATCTTAGAAGCCAAATAAAAATGGCTTAGAATGGGTCCTGTGTATACAAAAAAGAAATGAAAAATAAAACAAATAAATTATTATTATTATTTATAAAAAAATCCTAATGATGTTCGCTATGCCCGGATTGCCCGGCCCCGGTAAGACTGGGTGAGGTTAATTTGAGTAGCTGGTTTGTGAGTTTAAAGGGACTAAAGGGTAAATCCACGTCGTGATATAGAAGTTGAAAGTGACACCGATGTTAAAAAAAAGTGTCTCTCATGAGGCTTTGGTGGTTGAGGACTGAGGTGGCCACTCTTGTGATTACCCAATAACACAATTGTTTTAGCTTTAAGACTCGCTTTTGCTGTCCTTTAGTGAAAAAGTAAAAACGCCGAGTTTAATGAAGGAGTTTTTCCTTTTTTTATCGCTTTCGGTTAACCGGGTTTCGGAAAAACAGCGCTCTCCTTTACTTTTTTTCCTTTGAATTGCTGTGTTTACCTACCTATAATTAAAAAAAAAAAAAATATTTATCCACAGGAACCTGAGGTATTCGACAAAATCCAAGCTGAATATGAGACCATACTGAGCTCTTGATTCCCTATTACATGACTCCTCTATGCTCGAATAGACCACACGGAGTTTTTTAAAAAAAATATTATACTACCTTCACGAAGAAGAGTCATAAGGTTTTAAAAAGATAAACAAGTAAAAAATATGAAGATTAAAAAATAATTTTCAAAAGATAAATAATTCTTTTCCCTTAAATCAATCAAAAAGTTCGGCAGCCGCAGAACACCTTGGTATTGTATTGGTATACGAGATAAGTTAGGGGTGCCATTGGATAAATAAATAAATATATAATATATTTATTTATATTCTATAAAGTATATATTATATACTTTATAGAAGCCAAATAAAAATAGCAGTTAGGGGTGTCGACTACGAAACTTAAATAGATTTTTTGTGACATGACCTTGTAACTCTAAAAGAGATCACAGTTTTTAATGTGGCTCAAGATTCTTTTATAGAACTGATTTCAGAAACTTTTTTAGGACACTTCTTTTGCTCAAAAGACACTTCTTTAGCTATTAGAGAGTTTATGAACAATAATTTCGCCTTGAGAACGCCTTAGTTGTGGGTACCAGACTTAGCTGTCTGTCCCGGTAGCTCAGTGGTATAGGCGGCACTCTGTGAATCCAGAGATTGTAGAGGTCGCGGGTTCGAAACCAGCCGGGACATGATAAGTTATAGGTACTCCCATTTCGGATTTTCACCACACAATAATACTTCTTGGACTTATTGCTGGGATAATGGGACTTAATAGTCCTAATCGTGCAGTGTAAATAAGGCGATATTATCATTATTATTATCTGTATTTAAACGCTACGTATACAATATACGTATTAAATAATATTGTGTTCACGGATTATTATTTATATAATAAAAATTTAAATATTATTACAAATACAACTACATGTATTCATTATGTCTTAAGTATTTTTTTAAATGAATAACTTTCGCAAACAAAAGTCGCAGTATATGTCTTAAGTAATACTCGAACGTAAAAAATGTACAAGACGCTAACACCTTATATCAAGCTCGTCAAGTAGCACTCGTCACCGGCCTGTATTAACACGAAACAGAGTTTATACCTATGTATTTTGTTTTATTGTTTTTTTTTTTAAATTTAAAACAAAGGATAGTCCCGTTCGGAATACTTTGGGGGTCGATGGAAGAAAATCATGAACGGTGGGCACACCTTCCCGAAAGAAAGAGAGAGGCCAAGGGCCAAATTATAAATTGCGCTGTGAATGCTGTGATTGATCGAAAATTCGATTATCTTACCTTATCTTTGTTGTAATCTTATTTCATAATCTGGCTCAAAATACGAGGTTACAAAAAACCTGCACAAAAGAGCTAAATGGTAAAACCAATGTCGCAAGCGGGAATCGAACCCACGGCCTGCAAAAGCGGAAAAGCTAGCATTGTTTTTATTTTCGAGAATAGCGGGGAGAGGTGTGACCCCTCACAAAATACAAACGAACAGAAAGGAGGGAAAGTTTGAAAACTTTGAAAAGCTGAGACAGCAACTCCCCCACCCTTAAATTTGAGGGTGTTTTGAGCATGCTCTGTGGAAATATGCGTAAGCGCAAAGGCAACTGCTTCAAAACAACACAAGTCTAGAACGAAAATACACTTTCCTTTCATGCGATTTTGTTCGAGGTACAAAACATTTTAAAAAATGTTTATTGTTGAAAGTTTAAATTTTGAAGATGTGCGATTTTAACTGAGGGTAAGATTTGGCGCAATGGTCAAGTAGGTCAATTGTTTCGAGAAGAGTTGGGGCTGTTCGATCAACATGGGTCAGTCAGAAAGTCAATTCACTGAGGAGGAGCTGCAAGATTATGAGGTAAGTTGGGCAGGACAAACTGTTGATACAGACTCTCGTTCTTAAGTTCATCAAGTGGCAAATTTGGACGTAACTTTTGGAATAATGGGACTACCTGTTTTGTGCTGATAGTCTAAATAAAGTACCACTTGTACTGATTAATTTCGATCAATCACGGAAGAGAATGCCAAAGGCATTATCACCACCCTTGATCAAATTATTCAAACTTCGTTTATCTTTCATTTACTATAACTTTTGATTGCACCTGTAATAAAAAAAATTGTAAATAAAGATTGATTAAAATTGTTGAATAACAATAACAATAATAATAATATTGAATAATAATTAATAATAATATCACCTCATTTGTAGTGCCCGGTTAGGACTAATGATGAGTCCCATTTTTTTAGCAGTTAACCCAAGGGCGCATTATTATGTGGTCAAAATCATAAGTGGGAAGATAACTTGTCATGTCCCGGCTGGGCTTCGAACCCACGACCTCTGGATTCACAGAGTGCCGCCTTTACCACTGAAACTACCGGGGACAGACTTAAAAAATATAAAAGTAAAGAGAGTTGTTTGGAAAAGGGGAAAATTTAATCATTGGGTGATCATCCCTTCTTTCATTTCTGTTAACATAGGGTGGTGTACAGCTGTATGGGTGGTAAGTTTTTTGTTTTGTTTTGTTGAGAAAAAAAAAAGATGAGTGTTTCACCACAGCCTTTTTTAATTCGTAGTCATGAAACAAGAGCTACTGTAAAAATTGTGCTCTGTGTTGTTTTCTTGCTTATCCCGTAGTATGCCTCCCTCTGATGGGCGAAGAGACACAATGCTTCCCATTTAGGTACTGGGTCAACACGAGCGCAACGGAAGGTATCCCTTACAAACAACTGTGACCAAATTTTAAAGTTAACAAATTTATGTTAATCACTTTCGCGATATCACAACTAATCAAACTCGCTTGACTAAATCTACGCTGAAACCGGGACCTGAACCACCGACCTCCAGGTTACAAGTCCGCCGCCTCATCAAGCCACTGAGGTCGGTGTGAGCGGGTAGTGTGGGTATACGTCTCCTTTTGATATGTTAGTTGCATACAGGAAAGGAATTTTTAAAATTTTCAAATTTTACGCCAGCCACGGACAAAAAACTTTAACGGCGAAGAAGTGTCGGTTTTCAGCTAGAGACTTATGAAACTTTCTTTGTTGTTTTCAGGACTTGACATACTTCACCAAGAAAAAATTCTCAAGTAAGTAATAGTTTATATTTTTTTATACTCGCTGGAGAAGGTGCCCACTGTAGCAGGCGTTAAAATTTTGAAGTCGGGGGGTTAGTTCAGAAAGAAAGTATTATTTTTTTTTCGAGTTTGGCCAAACTGGGGGACCGCGGAAAACAATAATACACAAAATAGACAGATTCTAACATTACTTCTTCTTTTTTTTTTCCCAATATTTCTTCATTCTCTCGCTGTGTTCTTTTTTCCGTTCTTCTGTCCAGGGGCCCGGGTTTTTTTTTTCTCTCTCCTTGAATTTTGGAAACTCCTTAACTTTCTCCCTGAACTGCTTTCTGTCACTTATAACTTGAGAAGGGATCTCCATTTCTTTTAAGGTCTTTCTTCGTCTCGCAGAAACCAGGCAAGTTTAGTGTTGGGGTTTTTATCAAAATAATCGAAACAACTGTTGGTTTTAGTCTGCTTTCATCCATTCTTTCCAGGTGCCATAGTACTGAATCTTCTTTTTCGCATGCTATCACCGGATTTTCTCTGTTTTTTCATATATTTCTTTATTGTTCCTTTGCTTCAAATTCCGTTTTCCTGTTTTGGGCCCATATTCTTCGGATAATCTTTTCTCCTTTCTTTTCTATTTCTTCCAATTGTTTGGTTGTATTAAGTGCTAGGCATTCTGAGCATACATACAGAAAGTATTATTATATTATGCTTATTAGGTAAGACAAAGTAAAATATATGTACAGTAAAATACAATGAAATTATAAAGAAAAAATAAATAGATTGCACAAAGAAACAAGAAAAAAAAACAGAATAAAGCTAATGTCCTACTAAAGGGCGGGGGTAATTGCCAATCTTTAATCTGTTCCACCCAACCATTTTACTGTAAATCAGAAAGTGATTAGAGAAATGTAAATCAATAAGATACTAACCATGTTACTAGTATATCAGGAAATAAACAAGAGGATGATGATGATTGTAATGTGTCGCAGTCCCTGTTTTTTTTTTTTTTTTTTCTTGTGAAGGAGGCAAAATCTTCTATGTTTCAAGACGAAGTGCGGGGTTCCAGCGTCGAAAACAGTGCGCCTACCCACTAAAACCCTCTCTCCATCACCACGAACCCTACCCGGAACCGTATAGTACATTACTTGAGGTAGTCTGTGTTAAGAAGAAAAAAATCTAAATTTTGGTCTATAATCAAAATATCGTCATTATTATTTCAATAATCTGACCTTTGCACCAACTTTTCTTTCCATGCAGCGCTCATCACAAGTTCAAATCCCTGGCTCCGGAAAAGGTGGGCCACAACAAGAACGCCAAACTGTCATGTCCAAGATCCTCCTCTATCCTCAATCGCGTATACCCTTTCCGGAGAGGATTTGCCACATCTTCAGGTAAACTAATACTCACATCTTCAGGGTTAAACTACATAACTCCACAGTTGCGGTTTAAATACATACTCACATTTCTTCAGGTAATACCTATCACAGGTGCAGGTAACTATCCTACCTCACAGTTCCAGGTAACTACATACTCACAGTTCCAGGTAACTACATACCTCACAGTTCCATGGTAACTAATTACTCACGTTCCAGGTACTACATACTCACAGTTCCAGGTAACTACATTACTCACCAGTTCCAGGTAATACATACTCACAGTTCCAGGTAACTACATACTCACAGTTCCAGGTAACTACATACTCACCAGTTTCCAGGTAACTACATACTCACAGTTCAGGTAACTACATACTCACAGTTTGCACTCTTATCCATAAAACTGTTGAAAATTATCCAACTAAACCACAAACCATCAAACAAGAAAATAAACATAAGCTCTCAAATCCCCAGAGTTAAAACACAACAGTTACGCATACATGGGAGTCAAACTTTACAACCTCATACCTGGGACGTGGACATACTAAACAACTAGAATTTAAAATGGTTTTAAATTAAAATTAAAAGAACTAATAATGCACATAGAACCCTATTTCAAATGAGGAATTTCTCACCAAAATTACAACAGAAAGATAGTAAATTTGGGAGAAAAAAAAAAAAAAAAAAAAAAAAAAATTAAAGACACATAAAAATATACTTAAATAACACTTTATGTTAATTATATATTTCCACTCTGTCATTTATATTTGTATTGTATTAATTTTTTTTTTTTTTTTTTTTAAATTAATTTATCTGATTTTTTTTATCATTGCTTTTTTATATTTATATATATATATTATATAATTATATATCCTTGTACCACACATGTATTATGTTTAGCGTGCAAATAAAATTTATTCAACATCTTCAGTTCCAGCCAGGACGGCGACCTCACGTTTGAGGATTTCCTAGACATGATGTCGGTGTTCAGTGAGGCGGCGCCCAAACCGGTGAAAGCGGGAACACGCGTTTCGGATTTTTGGTGAGCGGTGCATTTTTTTTTTTTCAAGCTTTATTAGGTAGAACAAAAAATATTTACAGTAGAACACAATGAAATATAAAGAAAAACAAAAAGATTACACAAATATCCAAGAAGGGGGAAAAAAAAGAGAAATTTCTACTAAAGGGCCCCGCCCTTTATTGCCTGTGGCAATCTCTTCCACCCAACCCAATCTTTTTGGTGTATGATATTTTTTTTTATGAAAAAAAAGGTAGGATTGATTGATGTTTTCTCTTTTGGGACAAAACTGAAAACACCGAAACTAAAACAAGGCTGCATCCCACGACACAAGGACTATACTTCATAGGTGTGGCCCTTAGTGTGGATGACGACAGCCAAAAGAAACTAGCATAAGTTCAGTTAAAAAAATATTGAATTATGTAAACTGTCATTGTTATATACATTTGAACTTTTTACTTGTTATGTAATAAATAAAAAAGTAGAATAAATAAAAAATAAACATGAAATTTTATAAATTCAAAGAGCCGAAACTTGTGGAAAAGCGGAGCATGCGTTGCTTTACCCTTGGACATCGAACCCCAGCTCACCTATCGGATTTAAGTGGCAGAGAAATACTAAGGTGTTAACTTTCGGCCTGGATTACAAAAGAAATAATCGTTATAATATACTTATTTTTTTTTTTATATTGTAGGTATTTTCAAGTTTTTTTTTCAGGTTATTGATTTCTTGCTGATTGTTTGTATAAAAAATAAAGAGTAAATAAATAAATTATCTGTCCCAGTAGTCCGTGGTAAAGGCGGCACTCTGTGAATCCTCAGGTTCCAGAGGTAGTGTGTTCGAAACCCAGCGGGACATGACAAATTATCCTCCTATTTGGGAATTTTTAAACATAATAATATGTCTTGGGGTTTACTGTGGAATAATGGGGACTTTAATAGTCCTTATCGGGCAGTATAAAATAAGGCGATATTATTATTATTATTTTGTATGTATTTTCAAGTTTTTTTCAGGTTATTAATTTCTTGTGATTGTTTTGTATAAAAAAATAAAGAGTAAATAAAATAATTATCAGTAAAAAAAAAAAAACAACTTTGTCTCAACAGATTTCGACGGAGACGACATGCTGGGAGTGACGGACGGAAGCAAATCATAGACAGACTGACGGGCGCCCCACCATCTGTCCGACAATGACGTGAACCATCTGATTCAGAATATTCTGGATGAGGCTGATTTGGACGATGACGGAGCCCTGTCCTTTGCGGAGTTCGAGCTCTTCATTGAGAAGTCGCGCGACTTTGCGAGGTAAGAATTGGGTGGAGAGATTGCCACAGGCAATAACCCCGCCCTTTAGGTAGGACATTATTGTTATTTCCTTTTTTTACTTATTTATTTTGTCATTTGTTTTTTTTTTTTTTTTTTTTTTCTTCTTCTTAATTTTTATCTGTTACCATTGTACTTTGTTCTCCTAATAAAGTTAAAAAAAAAAAAAAAAAAAAAAAAAATTCAGGTATGGAATGTTTTAGTACCAGCCTCCGTGGCGTAATGGTTGTGACTACTGCCCGTACTCCAGAGTTTCCCGAGTTCAATCCCGGTTGGGGCAGACTTTTTCGACGAAAATTCTGTTTCATCCAAACACGTGAGGCTGGCATTTCCGGCCTACCCAGGCTGGGTGTCATAAATCCCAAAACATAGACTTCGAATAGATTATCCCACACTATTCAATGTCCCAAGATACAATTTGGATCTCTTGTATAAATCACCAATAATCACTGCTATGAGAACCTACAATGATTTAAAAGAGAAACCAGATTTATTTTTATTCTCATAATATACATAATTACCAACTGCGTTAGTAATTGCCTGATTCAATCCCGTCACACTTTTGAATCAGGTGTAAAACGCAGTATAATAAAAAAAAAAAAGGAAAGTAATAATTAAAAGAACTCTCTTACAATATTGATTTATTCATCGGTATAAAAATGTGGTACTTTAATACATGATCTTTTATTCAAAACTGTACAGTTTATCTATAAATTAAATCTAATCAGAAAAGGACATGGGAATTTTTCATGAGCCCAATTGACAAGGGAAAAATATTACCTACAAATACTTAAAAATGACATAATATTGCACTATGCAAGTGAGAAATGAACGATCATACTCCGTTCAAAAAAACATGATTAAAAGATTAATACATTTTGTGGTGGTACCTATCATGTATTAAAAAGTGGAAGTATGTCTGAGAGTACCTAACTTTGATTAAAAAATTTCATTACAAAAATAGTACCTATACTAATTTAGGCTCCCATCGTGATGTTGTCAAACAGTGCTTCTTGACGGGATTTTCCCACCGGGAAAAAACCACAAATTATTATTAAATCACTTATTTGGATGAGAAAGAAGTCACTAATGCGAAATTATTTATGAAGTTACTTTTATTTAAAGAATGAAATTACACATTAAAATTGACTGTGGTTCTCAAAATACTGTTAATAAATATCTATTACTCTGTATGTAATTGAGTTTTGTTGATTATCTTCGGGAAAAACTAATTAAATTATTCAAAGAAACTGGCAATTGCGGAATTTCATTCAAGTTTTTGAAAATTTTATTCAAGTCAAGTGGGTTATGTTTTTTAAAAACTATTTTAAGGTCGTCCAGGATCCACAGTATTTTTCAGGATTTGTGAAGAAACAAAACAGCATGCAAATTGCTATTATTATTATGTATTTTTAACAAATCAACAGACATAACCATTCAACATTTATTTTAATAATAAAATATTCACTCATCTTGTGTTTGGCTTGATATGATTTCAGAATGTTCTGTATACGATTATGAAAACATGCCTTCAAGTTTTGCTGGAAAGAATGACACATTATTTCTTAATTGTCTTATTTTTTAAGTCCAATCTTGTTACTTGAGATAACCCCTGGAATAGAATAAAAAAAGAAGATTTAAGTAAATAGGTAAATTAGGGAGAATGGACATTTTTTTTTGCTCAGAAAGTAATGAAAAGTTTGACTATGACCTTTGAAAAGGAAAATATTAAAATAAAATCCAAGCTAGCTCATGAAGTATATAAAAATAACGAAAAACAATACTTCTATTATCTCTTTCTGACATACTTGCAATTATCTGTGCATTAATTAACAATGAAAATGATTTTAGGTTAGAAAAATATACATTAATCAATAGCAAATGGTCATGAAATACAAGACTAATTAAAACAACAGCCAAATAAAATAGTTCTATACTGAAAGTAGTACCTTAATTGTTTTATATTATGTAATACCATTCTAGGGATGAAATTTTACAAAGAGTATTGTAAATTTACCCATTTAATTATTTAAAGATACTGCCTACTGTTAGAATAATGAAATAGGCATAAAATGCTCAAAAAGTTGTGAAAATTTTAATGAAATAACAATATACAATAATTCTGTAATTGAAGTTTTTAGTTTTTATTAAATTTTAAAGTAGGAAAATTAGCTTTTAAGATATCAATGAATTTTCAAGCACAAATCTTCTCATTAATTAATTCCTTTCTATAGCAGAAATGTTTTATGAACTTTTGTTGATCTTTCCAATTATAAAGTTAGAACATTCATTCTTAAAAATAATTTATTATGATTAAGAGCAGTTTTGCCTGTGTATTACTTGATTTGCTAGGTATTGATTCAACTCCTCACATTCATATCACCCGCACATGTGCCAGGGGGTACACAAGGAAAAAAAAAAATAATGGAAAATGTATTTGATCTATGGTTTGGGAACTGATGAAAAATATAACATAATTATAATCTTAGATAAGATGATAATAGATTGAGAAAAGACTTTTGCATATGGGAAAAATAAGAGTAGATTAAAGTGGTTTCAGTCTTGATTGGCGTAGTATAAACAAGATTATTATAATAATAACACTCTTTAGTGGAAGGTATCCACCAGGTGAGGTTTAATGCTCACAGCATTTTCTACCAGTAACCCTCATTCTATTCTATTCTAAAGTAAATACCTGCAAAGAAATACTCACGGGAGCTTCATCCTCATGAGAAGGACCCAGCAGGCCAAAGAAAAGATATGATGATACACAGGAAGCCAACACATATCAAGAGGATGCGATTCAGTTTGGGTGTTGTTGGGCTGTGAGTTCTGTCAAGGAATGATGAAACCCTAGGACCTCCCAATGAGAAGAGAAAGCTGGATGCTAGACTTCCATGATGTAATGACCATTAACTCGATATGGCATGAATGCCACCTGAGAAATATAAGAAGGCATTTTGTTTTCATTTTGATCTGCTAAATTGCTCCATGGCATTTTCTTAAAAATACTTTTTTATATTATTTGTTAGATGAAACTAACAAGACCTTTAAAAGCTATTAAACAATGTCTATGAAAAAATATTTACCATAGGAATTTAGGTAAGTAAAATACACATAAGATATGCCAATTTAATGAGGAAGAGTTCAGTCATTAAATAATAATTTTGACTTCTTTACATTATTATATCACAATTTTTAGTGGGTTGTGCAGAATATAATACTGCCACTAGTTGCTGCTTACAGCAAAGGAAAATATTCATTTTTTCCTCACAAGGTATGAGTGGACTCCAAACATACAAAAGTACAGAGCCTCCCAACCACTAGAATCAGTCTCCCAAAACACACTAGAAGATTAAATATGACTATCTTGCCAAATTTGGATATTAAGCATTTCTTTATTATTTTATTATTATCTGGGCTGGTTTAGGGTTTTAGTGGAAACTTCATCACTTAACACAGTTAGAGGTACCTAATGAGATTGATTCAATTTTATTTTAATGTCCTGATTTGAGGGATGATGGTTTCACCTTCCATTTGCTGTTATTCTACCAGCTACCCACATTAACCTTAGTCAGCCAGAGTTGGGCCAAAAATGAAAGCTCTATTTGTTAGGAAACACAATTTTTCATAAGAAAATTCTATCCAACACAGTTTAAAACACCAAGGAAACTCACTTACCACTATAAGGTTATTTGGGTAGATGTCAAATTTGACATTTTACCAAAAAAATATTTTTGATTATGAAGCTTTTAGAGTTAACCTATACATATATATATATATATAAAAAAAAATCAATCAATCAATGAAATCTATTTTATTATTGTGCTAGGGAACCCTTTTACTACCAATCACAGGTATTAATTTTAAATGTACAGTTACTAACAGGTCTCGAGTGTTCCTTGTTCATCAGTTGTTGATCCAAACACTTGGTGGTTCAATGATAACGTCTATAGATTATTCCTGCAAGAAATGAAAACAATACATATTATGATAGAAATATTTTTTTGAGAAAGTTGTAAAATAGGATAAACCTTTTGCTAGGACCACTTTTTTTTGATGAAATTGATGAAAAATTACCAACCAAACTACTTACAACCTTATCCAGCCAGGGTGGGTTCTCCCAATGTTTTTATGATTTTACAATCTGGGTGTTTTTTTAACTTTATCAATTTTATTAGTTAGAGATCACTTTTCCAACTTACCTCCAGTTGACCAGGAAATAAGATAGCAGGACCAGAGAAAAGGTCATCATAGCCGAGGGTTGTTGAAACCATCCTGGTCTTTTCAGTTTTAAATTTGGAAACTTCAAGGAGTGCAAAAGGCAGTCAATTAATGCTTCCATGGGGGGAATAGTTCAGCAGAGTTTCGGTTAATTTAAAACAGAATAGGGATGAAACTTCCCAATCAAAAATTATTCGATACTTAAAAACTGAATTTCTTATGGTCTTGGGAACTTAGAACTTTAGATTAAGATTTAGGTAGTCACAAATAACATTATTTCAATTGAAATATTGATTTTTTTATTTTTGCGACAAATTGGAAATCACAAGTTTGAAAAATTTGTTTAATTTCGTGATTAGCCCCAGACGTCCGAGAGAAAATTAAAAAGATGGTTGCCGGACGGTTTACATTTATAGTTTTTGGCAGTACAAAATATTTTAAAAAAAACAGCTCTTTTCATCAAACACCTCGGCCGGTGTGAAGAACCCCTATAAAAGAAAGAGAAGCCCGGCAGGTGTAAGGTTACGGAAAACATAGTTCCAGCATTTCATGTACTTTAGCCAGCGAAAGTGCAACGTGAATTTCAAAAATTGTGATTTTTTTTGCGAAATGGCTCTACTTTTGAAAAATAAATTGATTTGACTTTTTGTTTTCACTTCCTAGCCAACGGGAACCCTATTTTCGAGACCCCCCAAAAAATCGTGAAAGACATGAAAAGATTCTAATTTTTTTTTTTTTTTGTTTTTTTTTTCATACGGACCCCTTTTGAGACCCGATTCATGTCTTTAATTTGGCATGAAGTTTAAGGAGGTGTCAAAGTGAATCAAGTTAATGGGATGACCCCGGGGACCAAAAAAAAATTCCCAAATTATAAGGGGGCGGCCCCTTTGGGGGCCTCGGGTTTTGGGAGCCCAAATCGGGAATTGAAGGTAATAATAATCTAATGGTATCAAATGAAAGTTTTTGATGAACAGATACCCAAATTTATTTTATTTTTTTCCTTCTCCGGGTCCCCTGGGTGGCACCTGGTGGCCTTTTCATTTTCTTTTGGCGGGTAGGTACCTTTTGAATCCTTGCTTTTTCGATCTTGGGGCCCGTAGTATTTTTGAGATGACCTCGCTCTCTCACTGCAAAATTTTAATGTTTAAGTTTAAGTATTATTTTAGTTAGTCTTTTCCGCCGTTTCTTTAGAAGATAACTTTGTCTATTGGTGCATGCTCGACCTCCACCTAGTCACGGGGTTCGAATCCTGGGGGGACGAAATTTTTGTTATTTTTCAATTTGGGTTAAAGTTTTTTGTTTTTGATCTTATATTTAACTTCTGAAAGACCCCCCCATTACCTCGCGAGGAAAAATTTTTAAGTGTTGCAGAATTGGCCAATGACTGTGGCGGCATTACGAGATTGGTTTTGGAAAACATGTTGGTGGGGATAAAAATATGAATGAGCTTGTTTGTCGATTTTCACAAAAGTTGTGACAAATTTTAGTGACTTTGGAAGTGGGTAGCATTACTGGGTTGCCGACGATGGATTGGGTTATCCCCTTAGGAAGTTTTTTTTCTCTGTCCTTATGTCGGGGGTTTTTAAAAATTTTTTTAGGGGTTTTATGGAATTCCCGGTTTTTTTTGGTTTTTTTTTTAAAAAAATTTTTTTGGTTTGGGTTTTTATTTTTTTTTTTTTTTTTGGGTTTTTAAAAATTTTTTTAATTTTTTTTTTAAATTTTTTTGGTTTTTTTTTATTTTTTAAATTTTTTCCCCTTTTTTTTTTTTTTTAAATTTTTTGGGTTTTTTTTTTTTTTTTACCCCCTTTTTTTTTTTTTTTTTTTTTTTTATTTTTTTTAATTCTTTTTTTTTGGTTTTTTTTTTTTTTTTTTTTTTAAAATTTTTTTTTAATTTTTTTTTTTTTTATTTTTTTAGTTTTTTTTTTTAAAAAATTTTTAAAAAGGTTTTATTTTTAAATTTTTTTTTTTTTTTTTTTGGGGGTTTTTTTTTTAAAAAAAAATTTTTTTAAAAAAATTTTTTTTTTAATTTTTTTTTTTTTTTTAAAAAGGGTTTTATTCCCTTTTAGGAGGTCCTTTTTACATTTTGGGAAAAATAAAATTTATAGTAAAATTTTTTTTTAAATTTTTTTTATTTTTATCACTTTGGGGTCGGGGGCCAAATTTGTCCAATTTTCTTTTTACTTAGAAAAAATTAAATTACCATCCCAAACTTATTTTTAAAAAAAAAAAATTGGTAATTTCAAAATTTTCGGGATTCTTTTTTTATAAATTTTTTTTCGAGGAGGGCCCATATTTTTACGAACTATATCCCCCCCCCCTTTTTGGGTTAAAAAAAAAAAAGCCCATTTAAAAAATGTTTAATTCTAAAAAAAAAAAGTTTTTTCAAATTGAACACCTTTTACCCCCTCCTTTTAAAAATTTTTTTTTTTTTTCCCTGACTCCTCTCTGAATTTATTCCTTTATGTTTATTTTTTTATCCTTTCTAGGGGCCCCAACTTGATTTCTCTTTAAAATTTATTTTCAAAAAAAAAATGGCTTTCCGGGGTAATTTTTGTTAAAAAATTAAGTGCGAAAAAATTTTGACCCCTTTTTTTGGTAAAAAAAAAATTTAAAAAAATCAAGTTTGGGGACCCCTAAAAAGGAAAAGAAAAAAATAAAAGGAATTTTTTTTTAAGGGGGGGCCCCGGATTTTTAAAAAAATTAGGGGTTTTTAAAATTTTTTTTTAAAATTTTTTTTTGAATTTAAAAATCTTTTTTTGAAGGGTTCTTTTTTTTTTTAAAAGAATGGTGTTTTTGGGGGGTTTTAAAATCCCCCAAAAAAAAGGAAAAGAATTTTCATTTTTTCAATTTTAGAAATTTCAAAGCCTAAAGATTTTTTTTGGGTCCCCCCGATTTAAAATTTCTAAAAAATTGGGGATTTAAACTCAGAGCCCGGTAATAATAAATTTTAAAATTGGCCCTTTTTATTATCGTTTTAAAATTTTTGAAAAAATAAAAAAAAAAAACAAAAATTTTTTGAATTTTTTTCCTTTTTTTTTTTTTTTTTCTCCCAATTTACCCCCCTTCAGTTCCTCTTAAAAATTAATAAGTGGTTTATTTTGTTATAGTGTACAAAGGCAGGGAAAATTTCCTTGGGAGTTTAAAAAGTTCTTTCTTTCCCCTGATCTCATTGGGGTTTTTTTTAAGTAGGGGAGTACCCCGTTCCACAGGGCCCGGGGTTTAATTTATTTAGTAAGGTTAAAAATTTTAGAGTAAAAAAATTCTTTTATTTTAAATAAGGTATATATATGTCATCTTGATGCAACATTTTTTACCACCTATCTTGGTAAATTTTTTTATTTTAAAATTTTGAATATTCAATGGCTTTTAAAAAATCAAAAGTAGTTTCAGTAGAGTTAGTAGGCCTGTTACCTAGCTTGAGGAATTTTTTCAAAGTCTTAGTTCTGACAAAAATTTCAATCTTACAGATTATTTAAAAGTGTTTTTCATTAGTCCCTTCAGTCTTTGTTCCCTCTGGTTCTTTGTTTTATTAATTGCTTTTGACTTATCATCTTAGGTTTTTGACATGTTGGTTAAAAAAGGTCCGGGACTTGCCTGTTAACTTGCAGCAATTGAGTTTGGCTCTATCCAAATTTTTTTAATAAATTTTGGGTCAATCATAAATAAAGATACAATTTAAATCCCCAAATTTTTAATTTTCATAAGCAGATTTGAAAAATAGGAACTAAAATGTTAAAATATAAGACCTAATTAGTACTTTTTTAAAATAAATTCTTTTGGGGTGGAATGTTTTATACGTACTTTTTGTTGTAACTGTTCACTGGTTTAGATTTCTATTTTTGTCCGTTGTTTCTGTCTTTTGATTTGCCCCCTGTTGCTTTTGTTCAAAATATCTCGGTCTTCAAGAGAAGGTTTAACTAGGACTAGCAAAAGGTGAGAATGTTTACAAATATTGTGGAAACCTTTATATAGTGATCTGAATTTATTTATTTACCCTTAAAAATTCTTAATACTTACTTTACTTTCCCTGCCCCTGTCATTGTACAATGTCTAGTGGTGGAAGGATAGATGGGGGACTGAACCCCCGGACATACAGAAAATGTGTCCTGGGCTCCTTTGCACTTCAAATTTGTACACTAAAAATATTTCTTAACACTTAGGACGGGTTGTCCACGGTGGTACCGCAAAGTTTGTACGGAATGGCCCCGGGGGTACCCCCCGGGGTACACGGGGTCGGTATAGCCCATTATTGCCGGTCCCCAAGAGAATTACGAAAAACCATGCGGTCGTCTAAGTGTTAAAAATTGCAATTGGGAATTGGGGAACATCAAAATTTTGAGTTGCCCGCTGATGGCTGGTAATGCTTGATTTTTAATTAGGTACCTAAGTAAGTACCCATCTTAGAAAAGGGGGGAATTAAAAAGAAGTAAATTTATATCAAAGGTTTTCTGCTAGAATTTTTACCTTCGCTTCTGTTTTCTTTCCTTTTTTAAAAAGTAGGGTAGATACAAATAATTGTATTTATTTTTAAAAAAAAAAATATAACAATGGTTGGCACAAAATACTGGTAACTTGAAACAAAAATCTGTAAAAATTAGCTAAAAAGC